>JAABKM020000008.1:3541664-3558585 GCA_016277805.2 Papilio aristodemus | reverse complement strand
AAATCCGATCACTGTAACACTTTTTATAAAGCATTGAATAAAGAGCAAAAAAGCGGAAGGGAGATATTTGACAACCTTATATATATATATAGTGCTAAATAGTTCAAACAATGTTTATAATAATATAAATTATTAACTACCTACTAAGTAAACAATGTGTATACTAACACAAAACACTGTCGACAGAGATTAACCTTTATCAACCTTAACGCGTTTACATACATTATTATTATTTATTTTATTTTATAATAATGTAAAAAACGCATTACGGTAGTGATTATGCACCTAGTGAGTTGCAACATATATAATTACAGCCTGTTACTGAACTTATGATTATAAATAAAAGAAGAATAATATAAATTAAAATGTATAGCTTTAATGTATTATAATTTTTTATGCTTCGATGTATGGATGAAGAAAAAGCGAGCGAGGTGTGCCAGGATCGTACCAAATGGAACTACATAATCACTGCCTACCCATCTGGGTTATAGGCGTGAGCTCATATCTATTTATTTATTACTTTCCCAATTCATAAATTATATAATTTTAAATAAATCTATAATTTACTTCCAATTACATAATAGCCTTTGGACATTGTACCTTGAAATTTTTAAATTTATGTTGAATAAATGCGTCGTTTGATGGCTTCACGCAGCTTCACGTACCGTTGTAGGTAATGTGGTCAAGGACTACTATATTTGTTGTTAAATAAATATCACGGCTCTTACCAGTTGCTACAATTCCTCGAGACCCGCACAAGCCAATTACAAGTCACCATTTTACTTTAATCGAACAGTATCTTAAAGTGAAATGTATGCCAACACTCTAACATTAAATGACGTCAAAATTGTTTATATGGAGGTAGTACTTATCCCCTCCACTATGCCTGAGTATTTTTTATTTCGCGTGATTACTACAAACAAGATTCGCTAGCAAATAATTTTTTTTTTGCAAAAATTTACTATAGATAACGAAGTCATTAGTTTATATAATTTCGGAATATATAAAACTAAATAATTATAATTACTTTTAAGAATTCAAGGCCATTAAAAAAAAATTTGTTCGAATTTGGCATATCAAGTGTCTGTCTGCCTCTTTGACTTTTATAAAAAAAAAACATTATTAATCAACTTCCACAATACTTTGCACAAGCGATCTTTCTGACCGCCTTTTTTTCGGATTAGTATATCGCCTACTATTGGTCACAATATAGACCGATATTGTTTTTGCACTAAGTAACTTTTTTTACACTTTCACACTAATCAGTTTCGTATAATCTGTAGGGTAACCAGAAAGCTTGATGTGTCAATGATAGCTTTTTCAAATTTTTATATTTTAGCACCTGGTAAAGTTACCAATGACATTCAACTTGGTAAATATTTGACATTGTACCGTACATAGTTTCACGGCTGCCGTGTAAACATTTTAATGATAAATAAAACTAAAATTAATTTTATTTTCCTAACTATTTTTGTATGCTGCTCACCATTTTCGTGTCTTCTTTAATTATTCCTAATTATTAATTCATACAGAGGTACAGTACTAGTCCACCGACAGAACTCACAACCCAAGGGAGATCGCAAAAAAAAACTAAGAAATCAGTATAAAGATTGGTAACAAATGACGTGGACACAATAAGGCCATATCGACATATACTAGTACAAAATTTAAATTAATCAATTCCGTAAATTAACACAATACTCATAATATTACTAAGCCACTTTGTTGTACCTCATTGTGAGACAAGATAAATATTTTAAAGATAAAAATCACATCTTAATGTCAGTCTCTGTGACTTTATCCATCAATGCGTGAACATGCTTTGTTTATAAATATGTATTAAAACAATACAGGAATTAATAAGCATGGTATAAGTAAAATGGAACCAAATCCCAAAGAAGACGTTTAAGATTTATCCTTCAAAATTAGTATTTTTTTTTTACAAAAGAATGTGACAAAAAGCAAGCGCTACACCTACTGTTAAGCGAACGTCACCTATACGTATCTGCAACTAGCAAATGAGTAGCAAAAGCGTTGTCTACCTTTAAAGGAAAGAAGAAGATAAACTTTCTATCCTTTCACATCCTTTTCTTATAAAAGCTTGAGAAATGAAAGAGGACCAAAAATAGGACTCCGGCACCTCACTCGTCTGACGATACGCAGAATAGTTGTACTTCACGCCTGTCTCCTGTGTCTGTCCACTTCTCTAGGTTATGAGTGTTGTTATGTGGCTATCGGAATACATCATCACCACAACTATTACAAGGTGTAGCTTTCGTTGAATCAGCCTCTTTTAGAAATGACTGACAACTGTTAGGGAAAAGATTCTAATCTTACTTTTCAAGAAAAAATTGAAAAAACATAATTTATGTTTTTTATACTATGCTATTATTGCTCAACAGCAAATTGTTTTTCTTACAGGAAAAGAGGGCGTTCGACCTCGTTCTAATTGCATGTCAAATAGCTATATAGTTGACTAGTAGATGTGACGAAATCTTTTCCGGCAAAGTTTACTAAGATTTTATCTACATCTCTCTAAATTCAATGAAGAAATCTTAGGCCCAAAAAGACTTTGAAAATTCTTCGATTTTATTTTCTATATACCTATTTGACCCTACATGCCTACCAAGAGTTAGAGTTCATAAGATGACGAATTCATAAAGATGGACGAATATAAACAAAACATATCTGTCGCCTGTATTCCCCGAAGGGATAGGCAGAGATGCAACTAGTGCAGCCACATTTCGCCATATGTTTTTCCGTCGCATAATGTGATAGGGGGCGAGCCTATCGCCATATCGGGCACAAATTCCTAACTCCAGGCTGATATCAAGTTGAAAAAACTCAATATAATTTTTCCCGAACCGGGAATCGAACCCAACGTTGCAGCCGTACTGTATATGTAATACGTGAGACCACTGAGCCACCGAGGCAGTTACGGACGAATATGTTTCGGCAATTATAATATTACGAGAGCTGTGAAAATCAAAAACGTAAGGTATTCATGAAAGGAAGTGATTACTGTTATTGTGATAATTAATAACTATTGTACATTCATTAGACATGAGCAAAATATGTTTTATGCTTATTATTTCAATTAAACCAAAAGTTATAACTGTACATCATTAAATATAAAACGCCTTCCAAAATTTAATTAGCCATTCATCTTAAGAGTAATATAAGCAATAAAAAAATTATAATAAATAAAGTGTATCTTACGTAGAATCCTTGGACAATCAAACAAAATAAGAAACACTCGAACAAACCCTTTCATATTCAATTTTATTTTATACCATAGGGTGGCAAACGAGCAAATGGTACACCTAACGGTGGCCGATGCCCATAGACACCTGCAACATCTAAGAGTTGCAGATGCGTTGCCTACCTTTTAGGGACATAGGAAAGGATCAATAGAAAAAGGGTAATTCCTTTTCCTATTAATCCCCTCCTCTGTCATATCCTCTTCCCATCCTTTCCTTATTAGAAAAGTGTAGGAAGGGGTATAGGATTAGAGTTGGGCCTCCGACACCTCACTCATCAGAGGAAACGCAGAATACTACTTCACGCCTGTCTTTTTATACAACGTTGGACGATTTATTTTAGACGAGCACATGAATGTGCGTAAGATATTATGTTATAAGTGCATTTAAAATAAAGACTCAATATTGTCCCAATCATACAATTTTGCTTGACACTTTTAAATAACGATGAAGTATACACCTAAAAGTTACTATTTTAAAGCTTTTATTTGGAAGCTTGATATCATTAAGGGAAAATGCATTTCACTTCTTTGCGCTATTTTATTGATTTTTTTTATAATAAATTGCTTGCGACTGTAAAATATACACAAAAAACGTTTCCTTTAGCATAAATCAGAATAGTCGTAATAAAAACATGACCAGAAAGATCAACATTTGTTTCAAGTTAAGTAGCCGTCGTGACCAAGTAATTTTCATAGACAATGAAATTTTCAGTTTTAAATTAGTAATCGTGTGAATATGCATAAAGATTACCCAAAGAATTACTTAATAGCGATCTTGCATGATTTTTCTTTTTCAAATGATTTATTTGCTACAGAAAATATTATTTTCTGTAGCAAATAAATCGCAGCACATATGTACATAACTCACAGTTGTTCAGTTTGTCTAAGCTTAGAACAAATGGACAGTCTTTATTCAATTCGTTTATCGTTCATAAAATAATATGGGTCTATGATATTTCTTATGCTTCTATTTTATTCGATATTGATTTTTATTCTACCAACTCTAATAAAATTATGTTTATGAAAAGAACTTAGGTGTATTTGTACCAGAATTCCTAGATCGGTGCCTAATTCATCCACGATTGCATACGACTCGTTATTTAACTTGTTAGATAATTTCAGTGTTATGGCATTTTTGTTAAATTTTGTTGTTTTGTACAAATTTTATAATATTATTAACAGTAAGTTGAAAACAGACTCGTGATAATCAAATGTCCAACGACTTCACAGAGCACCAACGTGAAGTAATATTGCTGGTTGCATTAATTACTGGTTCTCCATTTCTTTTATGAAGTGCAATCACTGAAGAAATAATTTCATTTTGTTTCTATTCTTTTTTTCTTTCCTTGGCGGATAATCTATTTTTCTAATTAAAGTTTATATTCGTGGAATTTTCGTAGTTAGCTAATTTGGAATGAAAATCCCCCTTGAATGTTGCTAATTTATTAAATTTATTTACCCGCTTTATATGATCTCTTACGTGACACGTTTCCGATTATTTTGGTTTCAGCTAATGTTACATCTAGCAACATAGGAAAATATTTTGGGAAATCATCAAAAAACTTCTGAGATAATAATGGTTGCCTCTGAAACGATTGGTTTTGTGTTTTAGACCTGAAATAACAATAAACAAACTGTTGCGGAAAACCCTATTTAATTTCTAAAATACATCAAGAGGCCAAGTTAACTGGACGGAAAATATCTTAATACCGTGTTATTGTCAGATTTTCGGCGACGTGTCACAGATCGTGTCAACTTTTATAACATCCTCTTTGCTTATCCCTTAACTCCAGAAGTATGTTCCTGACGCCTTGTATAATTATATATTTTAGGCCTAGTCATATTAAATATAACTTGTTTATATTTAATGTGGATAGGTAACCATGACGTGGCCTTTTGTACAATATTAGCAATTTATCTTAGATGACCGTAAAGATGGGTATTGACAGATTTCATTATATTATAGATATGTTGTGTTTGTAAAATGAAGATTAAATTACAATTATTATTTGAAAATTTTTTTATATATTCGATCGACAAAGCCTCAACTAGGCCTGATTAGCATTTTCAGACAAGATAAAATATCGGATATTTTTCTTTAAACCGTTTCTGGCCGATTTTCAATAAAAAACAATAAAATAATCAAGTGAAACAAATTGTATCTAAAGATAAATTGAAAAGCGGATTAGCTTTCACTATTTCTGTCAGTATTAATGGCATTAAACATGTTCACTGCGCACTTCCTTACTTATTTATTTTTAGTGCTGTTAAAACATATTCAAAGGTTTATTTTTAACTGGCCAATAATTAGTTTATAAAATAGAGAATAAGTGCATTTTTAAAAATCAGTTCAACTCTTTTTTAATATCTCTACTAAAGAAAAACTCTTCCATGATAAGGTTGCCAATCACTGTTATAGAACATTTAACATCACGCCACGACCCGGAGGAGCTGACAGCGCTTTGAATGAAACCACAGGAGACGGCTCATTAAGGAATTAATAACAAAAACATTGTTTTATGTCATTTCTTTATTAATTATTTCAAATTGTATGACTAACCGTTACAAAAATCAAATCAAAACAAACACAAATTTAATTTAACATTGCCTTAGTAACTAATAAAAGAGCTGTCATAGAGTTTACGTAGATAATACAAAGAATATTAAAAAAATATCATCATAAACAAATATCCCAATAATATTGACAATAAATAAATTTAAAACATTTAATAACCAATGGAAATAATTAAAGTCAACTTTAGAATTTCCAATTTTCAACAACAATTTGGATGTTTCATTTTAACGCAAACTTTTTTTTATATATATTCTTTAAAATTTGGATGTCGAAAATAAATTTTATTAGTGTCAATAAATATTTTTATAAAATATGGAAATAAATTCTTTTCAAATTAAAATATTTTTAGTTGGTACAAAATTTTATATCAGGGGTAAAGAATTAGAACTAGTGTCCAACGATTTTAAAAATAAAACATTTAAACGGCAACATTTTCTTACCCGTGACATAATCTGTACACATTTTAAAATTAATTTTTAATAGCTCAAGTGGTCAAGTAGGTCGTATATCAAACAGCTCGCACAATTTTTTTATGTGTACGCTAAATTAATAGCATACTGTGGTATACTAATGGGATATCCCTTGCTATCTAATCTAGCTGACCTACTTATTCGACTTAAAATCTTATTTCTATCGTATTATTGTTCACCAAGCTAGCTTGAAGGACTACTTACGCTGCGTCGTACCAATACGTATCTCTCATTTAATTGTTTAATTAATAAATATCATTGTCTTGTAAAGGTCATTGGGTCCAGCTGTTTGATAAATAATTTGAGTTCCACAAGTTGATTATTATAAAATGATTTATATAATTTTCTTATGAATATTTAATAACCGTAAAGGTATATTTATTTTTTGTACTTGAAAAGAGAAAATAGTATTTTAATATTACGATACTAATCTTTTTCCTTTTTTGTTGAGAATATGCCTTTACGATGTTGAAAGATACACGTAAAATATGCCATAAGACATTAAGATCCGAAGAAACCCGAACCCGAATATTGTACTTGCAGAAGACAAGTAGAAAGTGATAGAGTGGGACAGGGGGGAGTATAAAAAAGTTCATAGCCTCTGCCTTCCTATTCTAAGTATAACTTATGTATATTGAAACATTTAAATATTAGGATGCAAAAAATGATCATATAGTAGTTAGATTCTTGTACTTTGGTATTTAACTCTATATTCTGAAAGTTTTAAAACTGTCCTGGGTATTATATTGTTCTACGGACAATGTTTACCGTGAATAAAGTGATATGTACGCCATTACTGATTGAAATTTTAAAATACAAGTTATTTCCACACGGATCACGTCTTTAACCTGAAATCCATACACATAAATACATTTATAAGATATATTTACATACGTATGTCGAGTTTATATATATATATATGTGTGTGTGTGTGTGTGTGTAGATAAATTTTAATAGCTAACAATATTTTACCTTACGCAAAATATATTTTTTTATTTTTTATCAAAACAAAATAAGTATTGCATAGTTGACCTATTACTTAAGATCTGAGCCCGATTGCGTCAAAGCATGCTTGTACAGTGATAAAAAAATACATGGTAAGTAAATGGGTTTGGCTTGCAAGTCGCTTGGGTCCATATGTCACTCGGGGTACGAATAAAGTAAACGAATGTTATGTACACTTAATACGCATACAATCTTCACGTCCCTCATTGACATTCTCCACGTGTAAAACTGGACTATAAAATCACAAACTCAATGCATGTTACAGATATTTACGGATAATAGAATGAATTTTATCAGTCGACGGTTTTTTAAACTTTAACCGAATATTTTCGAGCAGTTAAGCGATTTAAATGTTCCCTTACCTGCGTTAATGGCCTCTCAAGCTAAATATAATTAAAAAGAAAAAAAAACTAAAACTAGAACAAAACACAAGCTGTCCCATTATAACGAAGAATTTAAATTTGCAAATTAGCTTCAATGTACTATGAACCTATAGTTTTCTCCTATAGATCATGTCTAGTGTCTTCAAAAAGATTTCAGGCGGGATATTATTTTTCTTAGGCAGGTCTCGCACTCTTCGCACCACAGCGTCGTACCTCGCCCGTTCTTCTTCTCTATACAGTTGCGGCAGGCCCAACTGCTCGTACAGTCTTTGTATACGTTCCACGTGAGCTGGTTCTTTGCTCCCGTAGCATGACACGAACACGTTCATCTGAGACTCGTTACAGCGCTGTAGAGCCATGACCGCTAACCAAGAGCACTTCCCCTCCTGGATATCAGTACCAGCTTTACCGGTAATCGATTCCGAACCGAAACAATCTATGAAGTCGTCCTGTGTACAAGCAAAATTGTTTTAAATTATTCTTGAAAAAATTTAAAAATGAATAGTGGCTATGTAACTTCAGAAGCGCTTATATTTTTATTTAAATAGAAAATTAAAAGTAAACTTCGATCAAGAATAAACAAAATTTTTCATAGGAAAACAGATCCATGAAATGTTTTGAAATTACTGTACATTATAAATTTTAGTCGAGTGTACTTTCGATTGAAATGTAAATTGCTACGATTATTATCACTATTTATTGTAAATATTGTTAGAGTAATTTATTATTTGTTGTCTATGTTAATATTATCTATTATTAGACTAATCTATGTAATTATTGTCTATGCTTTTGAGCGTCATGTATAATCGATGACATTACTGCGATATGCAAAAATGTACTAGTGACAGCTAATAAATAATAAATTGAAGTGATGATTTTCTATTGAGTCGAGTCGTATTTAATAATATGTATTAAATATGTCTTCATCGGACGAAAGACTCGCGTACCTACAAAATTTAATTAAATTAAAACTTTAAACCTCTCGGACGTTTTTTTTTTATTATCAAAACAAGCGTTTTGCTACATTCAATTTAAAAATCAAGAAAGATGAGAGTAATTTACGCTGAATTAAAGTTTATAAAAATACATTGACTTTAATTACGTTAATTACGATTATAATATTGGAATTATCTTAAAAACATAAATTATCCTGGGTATTGTTAAAAAAAACCTTTACCTGCATTTGAAACAGATGTCCGATCTCTAAGCATATCTCCTCGGCGATCTTGTGACTGTCGGCATCCATATTGTTAGCTAGAAGCATGCCCAAACAAACGGGTAGTTTGAATGTATAATATGCCGTCTTATATTTAACAATAGCATTATATCTCTCTATCGTAAATAGACTGTAATCATTCTTTTTTCTATGCGCCATTGTGTAGTCTAAATGCTGCCCCACGGAAGTGAACATTAGCGTCTGAAAGGATTATTTTATTTTTATATTCACAAACAAAACCTTTGTCACGACGCTCGCGCATGATTAATGGATGATAAAGGTATAAGTAGAGCGTTTTTATTTATACGTATAGTTTTAAATATATACTATACATCAAGGCCTAAAAAAGACAGAAATCTTTGAAGGGCTAATGACGTGTATGTATAACAGACACTCACGGACGATCAAAAAATTTGTCTACGGATTTGAGCAACCATAGTATAAATGATAGGTAAGCTTAGGTTAAGTCAAACTCTATAATGAGCATAATCGATTTTATTTTACTTTGATATGTTACTGTCTCTCTCATGTAGTTAAGTAGAAAGTAAATGAGATATCCATGCATTGTTACAACTTTCGAGTGCACATTGGCAATGCAAAAATCATTAGTTTACAAAATGATTCCATTAGTTATTGTCCACGTATATATACATTCATGTCTCTAACTTGGAGGTTTAAGCAGACTACGGATTTTCAGTAGTAAATCAATATTTCGTAAAATAGCAAATATCTTGTAAAAGGTATCGAATAAAATTTGTCAATCTGTATACAGGCAGTTATAAAATTATGAGTAAACTCTTTGGACTACCCTGTTAATTTCTCAACGGGTTTCTTTCACAAAAAATGGTGTTTTTTGATATAAACACGTGGTACAAAAATCAATAAAATTTTATAAAGACTTTTGGATATATTTGAAAGTTCTCCATCACCCAAACCATCACCCAAACTAAGTTGGGTTAAATCGTCATATTCTCGGATAAGGAATCTGTGGTCTTCCGTTATACATTTCGGAGCAACCTGTATAAGTTTACTTTACATAATTTTAAAGGTGAATAATAAATGCATAAGGATAATACAAAATACATACGGCGTCAAACAATACCTGTACAGAGGTTAGCGGCATATTATTAATAGGAATCTTATAATTATACGAACTAATATTTTTGAAATATGTTTCCGTCTTTAGAAATATTTTATATGCTCTTAAATGGAGAAGAGAAGATTTATTTTAATTAAAATTGCGAAATACATTAGTTGCCATAAAATAAAAAAAATACTAGCGTCATCTCTAAATTATATACACACCAATAAAAGGTTATACTTACTTCATTAAACAAATTCACTATGTGCGTGTACTGTTTTTTATCCCCGAAGTGTATCTTTAGTACTTCCATCATAGAAGTGTATACGAGAATGATGTCATTGACAGCCCCCAAGCCAACATCCGGCAATCTGAACCAACAGGGGACCCCCCTTCGGGTAGTCGACCCATCCATTATATCGTCGGTCATTAATAAATAAGCTTGCAACTAAAAAAACACACAAAAAAAGCATAATACAATTTAATAATTTTAAAACCGCCTCAATGGCAAAGTTGTAGCACGGTACGACTGCGCTTGATGCACTCTCGGGTCGAATCTTGTATCGGGAAAAGTGATATTGAATCTTTCAATTCGATATCATGATGGGACGGGTGCGAACGGAGAAAAATGGATGCATTAGTTGAATCTCTACCTACCCCTACAGGTATAAGGTATGTTATAATTCTGATAACACAAATTATTATAAGATAAATATTAGTATTAATTGTTCAAAGATGTCTCAATGCGTTTGATAATTACGACACAAAGGTTCATCGGTCAAGTGATTTTTTTTATCATAAATTTAACTTATCATTAAAGTAATAAAGCCAATGACATCAATTTATACACAGTAAATAACCAAATTTAATGTTTTTAACTTTTCAAAATTTGATCTCTGATTTATCTCTGAAGCGAAGTTTAGAATTTGTGCCCGATATGGGAATAGGCTCGCCAGATATCATAGGAAAAAATACGGCGAAATGTGTGTGCACTAGTTGCCCCTCTGCGTATCCCTTCAGGGAATACAGGCGTGAGGTATATAAAGCGAAGAGAAAACAGATGCCATGTGACACTAAAAGTGGTCAGTGAAAGGTTTTGGTCTGGTATTTGATACAAAATAAAAGAAATTTAATAAATTTAATGGACGAATTTGAACAAAGTATACAGAACTGATCAAATAACATTTTATATTATGCACCATTTAATTTAATTAATCACACATTAAAAATATATATTCAAAATTGTATTTAATAGTTTAATAATTTAAACATATATTACACTTAATGTGTTTATTAATGACAACATACATTTTTGAGGTGAATAATAAAACTAACTGTACTTTAGATAAGCAAAAACATTTTAAGTTATTGTCTTAAATTAAAATGTTATGATCAACTGAAAACAAAAACCTACATACACAAGGTAACCATTGCATTTTAGGTCCTATCAGCACCTCAGAAGGTTGTGCCACAGTCTGTTAAATATTTTCATATGACTAGCTTTATAAACAGCCAAATATTTTTTAAGACATAAAATTATGAAAACATCAACACATGCAAAGAAAAGAGTTACATGTACATTACAGATGTAACTCTTTTCTTTGCATGTGTCGAAATTTGCAATGATATATAACAGAATATTTTGTACTCACCATTTCCACACACCAACCCATTATACGACTCTGTCTCAGTGAATCTTCTGTAATATTTTCTGGTTTTTCCAACATTTCATATGCTTGCGCTGTTATAAGGCCTCTGTGCATCTTTCCACCAACTAAATTGTACTCTAATATCTGTACAAAACAAAACAATTCTTTATAAATAAACATTACCATTAAATGTACATCGTATCAGTGTACACAACCATATCAAAAATTGCTTAAAGTCAAAGATATTTTATAGTTAAGACATGTAACAGACAAATTTCGTTTGTTATAACAATTTTGAGCCTTAACAGTATAGCTTTAAAGTGTATAAAAATTACCTTTTTCATCCATCCAGAAAACTCTGGGACTTCTAATAGTTTAGGTGTTGTGACAATTGATTGAATAATATTTGGCAAGACATCTTGAAAAGTTTCCTTCTCTTTTTTCAGTTCAGATATGGAGACATTTGTTGACATTTTGCTGCTACTGACCTTCAGAGCACTAAAATAAATTTATGTATTACATAAAAGAAAATATTTTATAGTACAAAACTTGAGCAAAACTTTTTGTAAACATCAATAAAAAAAAATAATATATAGTGTTTGATGTCTACTTATATTACACTGTTTTATTAATATGGTGGTAATGTAGATAGAGTACCGAGTATGTCTGCAGGCTGCCACGATCTGTGAGCGAATACTAGATTGAGCAACAGACAATATTTTTATTATTTTGAAGTTTAAGTAATTATTGAAAACATATTTATAAACTTCTATTTCTTACAGATCATATAAGTATAGTGTCTATACCATTATAATTACTTAAATATGATAGAATATTTAAATTGATCAAATAAACTCACTAGTAAATAGCTAAGATCAAATGAGAAAAAAAATCCCAGGTACTCACTAGTTAAAATAGAAAATTGAATATTTATTATCAGTTCATACTATGAGTTCATGCAAAAAAAAAACAATGATGTTTTCTTTCTCAATAGAATTTAATTATATTAATTAATGTATTCTATTTATATTCAATTAATTAAATAATTGCTACTTATACACTAAAGAAAGTTAGGAATAGATAAAACAAAAAACCTGCAAAGAGAATTCCTAGTCACAGAACTGTAGAAAACACTGTTTATATTGCACAAAAACTTTTGAAACAACATTGCTCCACGCTAGTGGTTGTATCTTAAGGCTGTTTGAAGCCAAATGAAGCAACCGTCACATAAGATTGGAATGAATAGAATATGCATTTTGATGTAATCTTTTTTTTGTATATTGTCAATGGAACATACCATTGTAATCTTGTTTTGTAAAGCGAAATATCTTCACGATGCCAAACCTTATATATACTTACCATTATTTAGAAAAAAATATTCACCTTAAAATATAATTATGGTCAGAAAAGACCCCATTAGGTCTCTTGAGAATTTTAGATAGCACAAATTTAAATAAATTCATTTTTATTTCTTATTTATTAATTATCTATACGTTCACTGGAATTGTTAACTTAGGAATTTGTACGCTTTCACTCCACACGTCACTATAAACATTACAATGACCTTTTGGTCTACAATGAAATATATATAATTAAATATGTTAAGAGATTTATGTTACAAAATCGTGGCAAATTATTTATACACTTCATATAACAAACAATTTATAACATTGCCGTAAACACTAAGAACCTATGCAGTTATGTTTTGAGTGGACTGAGTACTGTGTTATGAGATGACTTATAAACGAATATGACATTAAAGAAATGTCAGGTTAAAGTTTGAAGTAACCTCTTGTGTGGCTACTATCAGTGACATTTAAATCTTAGGATCAGTTTTAAAATAAAATATGCGGGCTTACACTAAATAATACTATCGTTTTCTATTTTTTTATTTATCATTAAAGATCAAGCTCAGTCCTGTCTGCATATTTAAATAACTTTACATCATCTTGATTTTTTTAAATACATCAAGTACAATATTTAATTATGTTCAATGTAATATTATCAGTAAATTCCCTCTCTTTGGGAATATGCTTTTCCTTCCATGTACATTCAAAAGCGTAAATATGTATACAGTGACAACGCAGCAAAACATGTATCCACCTCCAGATTCAAAAATATGTACTCAATGTCAATAGTATAAAAAGTAACCACTGATACGTGCCATAAATATGTATACGCTATTGTTTCATTAAATTGTATACAATTAAAGAGGCAAAAATGTATTTAATTTAGGATTTCGTACTTTTACGACTCGAATATAATCCATGGTTCATCAAGTACAAATATGTATTTTTTTTGTTAATTTTAAGAACACGATATGCTTGGTAGATTTTCGTAACATTTCACGAGGATTATACAATATATATTTTTTTAAAATTTTGAAGCGAATAATTAAGAGTGACGAATAGGAGTAAATAAACGTAAGGAGGTGTGTCTTGCAAATGAAAAAAACATTACATCTGCATATGTGCCTTCTTCTCTAGTTCAATAATTACAAGGGGATCAACTTATAACTGACGGAAAGGCGTTTTTTATATATTGAAGTGCCGTTAACCGACTGATACTGCAAGACCTTTCCCCAAACTGTTTCAACTTATTCTATATATATAAAATTTTAACCGCACGTTTTTTTATGTAATTTTATTTGGTACCCAGATCACAGCAAAGTTGTAAAGAAAAATGTATTATTCATTTGATTGTTATTCATTCGGATCGCTAAGAATAAAAACAAAAGGATTTTTTGTGCCTGAAGGTTTTAATTCGCTATAAAAAAAGTTTCGAAAATAAATTACAACATACTATAAATGAAGTTTTTGGTACTGTTGCACAACATACTTTTAACTCAAACATCAATCCTCATCAGTTATAAAGGAGATAGACGAGATTGTTCAAAGAAAAGTTTTTTTTTTTAAATAAATCTACATATGTAAATATTTATTACCGTACTCTTTGTACGGAAAGATTATTATCCGTTAGGCACGAATAATAAACACAGGCTTATTGTCATACATGACGTTATTTAAAATTAAATAGGTACAAATGTCAAGTTAATGTTTACGATTACCCTAGTTCATTAGTTTTGGGTGCCATAACCTACAAACCACCATCGAAGGCCTAAGCATGTCGTTGAATTCCCTAAAAATTTCTACTACTACCACAACATAACTTTAGAACTATATTTTAGAGATTTTTCTATCCAACATCGACAACAACGCGCTATACGATTAGCTACAATCTTTTTTTAATTTAAGGGCAGTATTAAAATGCAAAAATATAAATAAATATGAATATTGAATTATGTCCGAAATAAAAGTATTTTTTGATCGCTACTTACCGGTTTTTGTTGTTTTTATAGTTTTACAAATGAAATTGACATTTTCATGTATCCATTATTAATTTTTCATCAATTACAACATTCACATAATGGAATTTGATACTTCTGGTGATAACTTGCCACAAACAAGGTAAATTAACTCTATTTTTATTAATTCAAACATTTCTTTCATCTGTGACAACCTTCGAATTGAATCGGAATCAAATCGTAGTAATGTTTATTTGCTAACTATTAAAAACAGGCGTTAAGATATAACTAATGAAATATTTAAATGTTTCATAGTGATTGCATTTTTCTTCATTAAAGTAACTCCGAACCAATTATGCGATCATTTATTCGAATTCATCAGTCGACTATTATGAACCATCCTATGACAAATTAAAATATTCATAAATTTGTGGTTGGGGTCCACCAGATATGTTTTAAAGCAATAAAAAAATGTTTTCAAATAATTTTTTTTTATTTATATAACCTAAATCTTATACAATAATTCTATTACTAACTTAATTATAGTATTTTAATCCATGGCTATTTAATTTAAAACTCTTTATAACAAAATCTCATGATGAAAACAGTATGAACTCTGTAAAAGTGAGAAAATAAAACCGAAATAAAGATGATCGTCAATTAAAGTATAAAAATAATTCGAGCATTAAATATATTGAAATAAAAGATACTTGGTGCTTTAAAATGTAAAGCTAAAATACAATCATCGATCGAATGATCTAACAGAATCCGTTAATGGATAAACAGTGCGATATAACATTTTGACACTTAACTATTAAATATTAAAACAGTTTTTGCATTTATATTATAGTATAAACACTAACCTAATCAGATATTAAATGATTTAAATACTTCGCCTGAAGATATTATCGAGTATTTTGAAGAACAAATCATGTGGCAGTCCTCTAGTGACTTGTTGGATCTGTGTCCTAAGGAGATCATAAGTGGCTTCTTCGTACACCGAGTATGTGTGAGGCAGTTGCAACTCCTCGTACAAATCTTTGATCCTGGCAACATCTTCAGGTTTAGAACTGCCATAGTGATCCTCCATAATCTGTCGTTGCTCCGGTGTTGCCCTCTGCAGAGCCACAACTGCGAGCCAGGTACATTTACCGTCTTGAATATCACAGCCATCTTTGCCAATCACCGCTGGATCACCGAAGCAATCTAGAAAATCATCCTGAAATGGGAAAACATTGTTTGTATATATTTTTTCATATTATTTATTAAATTTCAGGAATGTAATGAGGTTATTGAACCATTGTTAAATGATACTTAAAAGATGCAAGTTTAAAAATAGTTATACTATTTACCACGCTATTTATGTTATAATGTGTAGTATAAATAATAGGAATTCTAATAATTAAACATTATGTTTGTCATTATAATTGTTTTCAGTTTTGTTATGAAAAATAACTCTTTCAGTATTTTTCTTTAGTTATCATAAAATTTAAAGATGTGGAGAATATTTTTGTGATTTGTTTGTACAAAGCAAGATTTATTTGTTACTGGGTTTCAACCTTTATATAAAATAGATAAACAAACCTGTATTTGGAAGAATTCTCCCATTTCTAAAAGAATAGTCTTCGCTTGTCTGTGGGTCTCTGGGTCATCGATGCCCGTCATCAGAAGCGCCAGGCCCACGGGCATTTGGAATGTGTAATAGGCAGTCTTGTATTTTGTGATCGCTTCGTACTTCTCCATGGTGAATAGTGAGAGATCTGGTTTCTCAGTCTTTGATAATTGCTTCTCCAAGTGGTGACCGATTGAACACTTCAGTAACATCTATTAAACAAATGGAAATCTTTATTTAGTTACTATTTCAATATTAAACGGGATGAAAATATACAGCAACAAGTGATGTACAAGGTGTCCAGAAAGGGTATCGGGTATTTGTAAATTCAATGAAACAAAAATTATTCGTACGCAATAAAAAA
>JAABKM020000008.1:3509767-3539408 GCA_016277805.2 Papilio aristodemus | reverse complement strand
ACCCTTTAGACGCCCCGTTTCGAATATGGCGCGAAAACAAATACCCGATACCCTTTCTGGACACACAGTATATACTTGCTGTACCTCTGCCTATCCCGTGTAAATGCGTACGTTTCTTTCACGTTGGGCGATTTTGTTTGCTCCTTGTAATATAATTGTCAAGGGAAACATAAATATCTCTATTAGAAGCCAGTGTTATGTAAACGTAAGCTTGTAAAATGCATCGTAAGCGAATGTATAACGAACCAATTTGTGGAATACAAAATGTCTCTTAATTTGCCATGTTTAAGTACCTGTATTTGTAAATTTATGTTTGTGGTGCATTTAATATGAAGGACGCGCTTAACCCAAATGGGATTGTAGTCAAGATTAATATATTGTAATAGTTTGACATCACTTAAAAGTTTTTAAGTATCGTGAATAAAAAAAATCTTACCTCGTTGAACATTTCCAGAACATTCTTGTAATATGACTTGGCGGAGAAATGTCTCTTGAGGGTGGAGTACATGGCGGACTGGACGAAGACCGCGTCGTTGATGCCGCCGAGTCCGACGTCCGGGCGGCGGTGCCAGCAGGGTGCGCCGCGACGCATTTCCGAACCCTCCATTATATCGTTCAAGAGAAGTTGATGCGTGTGGAACTGTAACAAATTGATACAACTTTCAAAAAGGACGCAGAGCGTAGCTGGATGACCCAGGTACGATTATTTTAATAGTAAAATGAGACAAATGAGAGACAACGTCTTTTATGAACTTTTGGATTTTAATGCAGAAGGTATTGAGACGGAAAGTACGGAAGATTAGGCGTTATGTAAGCGACACAACGTCCAATTTACCTCAGTTCGTCAAACAGTTAATAGAAGAAGTGATTGCAAATATACAGATCATAAAATCTTTAAACAAATAATTAAAATAATTCATATTCGGTAATATATCACGTTTACCAAAGATACTTGACGTATAAATTAGCATTGCCGATATAATTGGCAAAACATTCATCTGTATATGGGCGTTGTCTTAAATAAATATTACAGAAATTACGTCACTCTTCCGACGTACAATAATGGTAAGAGCCAGATGTAAACAGCACATACTTTAATCAAATATAAAATGAGTAGTTTAAAGTTTAGTTGTGGAATAACTTATAATTATTTTCATGTCGAATAATTTAAGAATTTTATTGAGAAAATTATGCTATATCATGAAAACCTATACAACAGTTTTATAATTTTACAACTGTTTTGAACAAAGACAATTTGTAAATACTACATTGTTAGTATTATGTAGGTGACATAAAAACACTTTTACGAAACAATAGAAATAAAAGATTTGTTTGATATTGACGTCATCAAAAAAAAAAAATCAAACGTGTTAAGTCGTTACCGTAATTTTTTGTCTATCTGTACATAATAACTTCTGAATATTAATAATTTGAGCGAGCCGCAGCGGTTTCGCACGACTAGTAAAACATATTCCATATTCTCTCTGCTTTGCTCTATTACGATGTGTGTACGATGGATGTATTTTAAATAAAAATCATCACAAATAACTTTGTTGTTGAAAACACGTTAAAATTAGTTGTGTAGTTCGAAACATTAAGTGGTCAGTAAGAAGCGACTTTGTTTTATACTGTGTAATGATGTAAATATATAAATAAAAACTACAGATAAATAATATTATTCCATCACAAAGTATTTAAAATTTAATAAGACAACTTAGGTTCGTCGAAAAATAGAATTGTTTAAGACAAAAAAGGAACGTTTGAGAAAGAGATAACACATTGCAAAAATGAATGTTATGTCCATCGTATATTGTAATAGAGAACATATTCCGAGGTTAAGTTTTATCCCATTTTGGTTGGTTTAAGCTTAAAATCTACTACTCCGGTACATATTTTATAATATTAAGTAAAAGGTATGAATTAAATAGTTACCATTTCCGTGCACCATCCCATGATGTTAGCTAAATGTACATTCTCAGGTGTCAAGTAGTCAGGTTTCTCCAGCATTTTGTAGGCGAGTACGGTAGCCAGGCCGCGGTTTTTCTTACCATTTGGCACATTATATTGTAACAGCTGTAACAACATACGAGTAAAATTAAACCAACATTTGATCTTTTTACCATTTGTACAATTATTTGTTCCAACAAGACGTATGAATCATCAAATGATAGTTATCATTTTATTTTATTACTTTTCTTTTAAACTAATAATGATTATTAATAAACAGAATATGAAAATTTTCACTACTAATTCTGGATACGTATAAAGTTCTTTAGGAAATAAATTAGGTTGTACTAAATTTATTTACTAGAAAACACAATCTTATGCTTGGATGAATTTTATATCGCGATCTAGATTTATTAGATTGAAGTACAACGCCCTCTATTAATCGGTGATGTAGATTCCAACAAATACATAACACTACAAGTCAATAAAAACAATAGCAGGATAATAATTATTATTACCATAATATTTATCTACGCAGGAAGTTTCTAACTAATCACTGTGCTAAATTAATATTATGTAACTTCTACACCACTTATAATATGGTTGAACATTTGGTTGTTACAGATAAAATAGTTATGTTTATACCAAGCATTTACGCAATGGTTCCAAAACAATAACTTTTAAAAACTCAACCAACAAAATATTTGTTTTTGTTAAAAGTACAATGAGTATTTATTAAATCTTACCTACTAATGTTTTTGTGCCTTATTCCATTGATTCTATCAGCTACCTGAGCCTAACAATAGCACGTAAATATTAAATAAAGCTTCAAAGCCGTAATCTATCAACTGAAAGCAATGGCAACAATGCTGTAATAAAATTGCCTTTTGTTAGATATTTTCTAAGGCAACTAACTGTGTAGAACTATGCATTGATTACATTATTACTACTCAAATAATTCTCTAACATTTACTTATGTAAAATAACATACTTCGAGGATCTGAAGCGATGGCTAAGGGGGATCAACACCCTACCCCAATATCTTTAAAATGATCGATGATTATTCTTGTAATGATAATATTTTTATAACCACAAGATTTAATTATTACGATATCTACGATTAGATCCATTCGCGTTATTCATTTATAATCGTTGCTCTATTGTTTATAATCTAAGACGTGAAAAAGTAAACTAGCTTAAAACGTGCCAGATGAATCGAATGGTGCAGGTAAAAAATATAAATTCCGTTACAGCTAAGATTTATACAGTAGATCTACTACCAACTACTAAACCTAACTTTCTCATGTATAGCGAATCAACCACGTCCTATTGTAGATACTGCAAATCATCAAACTTTCATGTCAACCTTTATGAAAACATCTTGCGAATTTCAATACTTAATATATTAAAGTTTTATTTAGCAGACTACCAAGTTAATATATATGGCAATCGTTTAAATCTCGGTGGCCAAGACCTGTTTAACTGGTTCATGTTACAATTGCGACGCAAATAGGTTCTATATTATTCTGTCCTAAGACTGACAAAAAACATAGAACGTACCTTAGCCAACCACTTGCTGGCTTCTGGCACGTCAATATGCTTGCCAGTCTTTGTGAGGTCCCTCACGATGTCCGGGAAGCAAGCCATGAACTCCCGGGACTGGTCTTTGGAGACTGCCAGTCCACGGGCGGCCAATGGCATTTGCTGCGGCGTGAGAGTCGACAGGAATCTAAAGATAAAAATTTCAATTCATCGTCTTGGCCCAACCCATATCTTGATGTTAATTTCATTAATATTATATCGTGTTTTTTTTTAGTTCACACATTATTATCTCGAAATTAAATATGGAAATGGCATTTATTGGGGTTCAAAGTCCCAATAACATATCAAATAAACGAATAAATATGAACATACGTAGAACTAGTGAAAGAAAAGTATGCGTCGCTGTTACTGCGAGTGCGCGTTACGCAAACTGCTCCAGCAAAATGAGTTCACTGACCTGTGATATTTTTGCAACTTCAACAACTTCTTAGGTAGACCAATGTCTTCATTCTGCGGGGACTTGTTCGCCGATTGATCGAGTCTCGGTGCCATTGCATCGGAGTTGGTAACGCTTGTTGTCTTGCTAATTTGCCGGCGAATTTCATTTTTGTAGATTTGTAAAATCTTATCCAAACTCTTTTTCGTTGAATACATTCTCGCAAATTAATAAGCAACGATGACAAATATATCGCAGTATAAATGCAAAAAAAAATGAACGCTTTCTATTTAATTTAACTCAACTTTATAAACACAACGTCTGACCGAGATAAGTACGTACGGTCGACTGTCTGTTTCTCTGCTGACTGATTCTTTGTTATGTTTTGCTTCGCTCACGCTACTTCCAGTGCCGCTCAAAATAACCAATAGAGACGCGTTACATTGTTTACATTCTACATTATCGACATCGATAACATTGTCAGAGATTGCGTGACATTTATAGTTCACCTACATTTATTATAGCCGGCTGTCTACATATATTTTAAAAAGTAGTGTCTTTTAGATTTTGACGATTCGATTGAGTTAGTCTTCAATTTAAAGATAATTTTCCATTATTTATATCAAAGGCTTATCATTTGTATCGTCAGTATATTCATTATATGTCTTAAAGATTTACATTTAATTACCTTATTTTATTATCTTGTTAATTTATTAATAAAGAAAACGTTATCGATAGCCACAAATTGTAGCGTGCGTAAGAAACACAACATGGCGGTAGCCCCTTTCCCCCCGCGCCCCGCAGTGGCACGCGGTCGACGTCACGTAGGCACCGGCCGGCTGTGGAGCCCGAGTGTAAACGACGCGCTCGTCGTTTCGCCCAAGCAACGAAGTTAAAACTCGTTCGTGACCCAAAATATTTTGTTTGTACTTTGAATGGATCACGTATACACCTTTTCCAAGATATCCGAAGCTACAATCAGATGTACACAAAAGTTAAAAATAATAGTCAAATGTCAATTGCTTATGACCTATTATTCAGCAAAATGTTTACTTTTGTATTAACTCGATAATTAGCTAAATTTACAAACGCCTTTTGTTTATCCGATTCAGTATCCAATTTCAGAACAACCATTAAAAGTATCAAGTTTGCGTCAAATGCTTGTAACCTTGCCTTGCTTGGCATAGCAATTTAATAGATGGTGATGTCATGATTATATCTTTTATATTATAATTATTGAATTAATGGTGCTTGTACTTAACTATTTAATAATTGTAACAAAGAGGTGTAAACATGGCATTTGTTTGAAACAATTTATATTTGTAAAAATAATTTTTGTCTATGGAATTGCACTATTCAAAGTTAATTTTGGCAAAAAATAAGTTCTGTAGCAATTTTGTATTGTTTAGTTTATCTGTACTAGGAAAACTTTTGTTACACTAGCCTGTGGACGTAAAGTTATGATTACTCGATGAATAAAACTTAGTTTTCTTGATATCGACTAACATCATAGATGGTAAAGGTCGAAGAATTAATATTTTATTGTTTTAATTACACCTTCTACTTTGGTAAAACCTACTAATTAAATATGATTAGAAAGTGTGCATGCATTTAGGGACCGTAAAGATTTGGAAGTTAATGAAATACATATATTATATTATTATAAAATATTACTTCGCCTTTATTATTATAAAGAAATTGGATAAATAAAGACTTGTACTGTAAGAATAAAACATGAAATTTTGTTATTTAGTAAAATTTATTTTTAAGACCTTTTTAAAATGTCATAGGTAAGTATTTAAAATGTGTATGTAAATAAAATTAAGAAAAGAAGTTTTCATTACATCAATATACATAATATTAGTGTAAACGTATTCTATGACAATAATAATATTCTATCACTATCGTTATCTCGTCTCGTTATCACGTGGTTGAAGCATGTTCACAGCATAAAACATTTGTACATAAAATATTAAAACAATAATTATGACTTACATGACATCGCATTGAAATCAGACTTTCTTTACATAACTGAAACAAAAAAGTTATAAAACAATCTTAAGATAGAGGTATGAGTTGCAAATTAATATTTATTGTAAATATTATTTATTTTTATTTTATAGCATTATTCTGTTGCTAGATATCTTTAGTTGTTTAAAAATATAAAGCAAAAGCTTTGGACGTTTAATTGAGTATAAGTAAAATTATGTTTTAACGAAAAAACCGAGCTAACTTTACACTAGTCGCCTATCATAAAGGAAAATGGTATTCTACCATCTTATGGCCAACTCCAGATACTATGCGCTCAAAACAAATGATGCGCCTTTTTTCCTGATACAAACTTCCGTTCCTTTTCACGAAATCTTACAGAGTGTAGGAATGAAAGAGTAAAGACTTTATACTTACTGCAAATACAAATGGAAAAAAACTGCAGATTGAAAATTAGATAAATATTATAGTGGATATTAATGATAGGCGCCAGCAACTTGACATTTATGCATAATAAATCAACTAGAGTTTGTGAATACGACCGGTTGATTACAAAATTACTAAGTATCTGTACTATATATCTAAGTAAATACTTAGATGTATAGTACAGATTTCTTTACAAACATAAAAGAAAATCGACATGAAAAATACATAAAAAAAGGATAATAATGAATGTTGAAAATGACGTACATTATTTTTTCATTTATTAGATTTGTCCATGGTTTTGAACAAAGTATTAAAAGTTTTATTCAGGAAAATTATAATTTTCGATTAAGATACCACGCCTTTGGCGAGTGGCCATGTCCAATATGACTTTAATATTCGATAATCGAAATAGGCAAGGCAATAAGCGAACTAATGTAAGAAACATTTTTAACTTTAGGTATACTCGGAGCACGCCATTGCACCGTGTACACAAGGTTATTCAGTCATGAATACAGAGTAGCGCATATCAAGTTTCTGTTCAGATGCCAAAAAGGATACGAAATATGTTAAATCGCAATGTAGTGTATCCATTGCTTTATGTATATGGAACGTTGATAACATTTTTACGTTTTAATCGTTCAAGGATATGTTGTATTTATTTGCAATTTTGCAACCTGTAAGACGTCTATGGAATTTATAAATAGCGTCCCATTGTTTGTAATGTTTAAGGCACCTTATTTACATAATCGTCAAGTGTAAGTAAACGCATATTGTTTATATTCGTTTAATAATTTTCAATGTTTATTTACTGCTTAGCAACGGTGTTTTAAATAAGATAATATTACTTAATAAATATTTGATTATAAAGATAAAAAAGTGATAAAAATTATAGGTTATTAGCCCTCTCTGAAATCAAGGGCACGAGAGTAATCTGTTAATGAACATTTATTGCTTAGTTTTATTGCAGTTTACTGCGATTTTACTGGGCTTTTCATTTTGAAGTCGCATAAATTATGAATGACTGATGCAACACACTACGGTTTGTCAGAGAAAATGCACGCCTCTCTATTCAGATCATGGCCAAGGATTCTCAGTTGTACCAAAGTTAGAAAAATCTATGACAACTCGATTTTGTACGCGATACTTTGTCGATCGTGAATCAAGATAAAAGTGTGAGGCATCCCTCGGTCACGTTTCAAAGTGCTGGTCTCTATCCGGCGAACGATAAGATAAACTATATAGTAAATGTTTAACTGTATAAAGGTGTTTGACAGTAGTAAAGAAACAGTCTTAACAACTTAATTGAAACCAATATAACTTTGAAGAACTGATATTCAATCAATAAACATTTCTGAAATGGCAGCCATTTACAGGTTCATACAACTTATGTGTCTGATAGTTATGTTAGGCAGATAGTTCTGGTTGGCGAAGCTCAATGGATGAGGGATGCGGGGGCAGATTTTTATGGCGAACAATGGAAGAGGTCTATGTCCAGCGGTATACGATTATCGGGCTGAGACGACTACGACGATAACGATATTTGTTTCTTTGATCCTGGACCATGTGCTATTAAACTGACTTGAGATGACTAAGAGTTTATTCTTATCTTATTCTTTATCTTATATAATTTCTTTTACCCCATAGAACATATACCATTATGGATACGGAATCTTTGCGACAAATTACCTACAAAATAATCCTTCTACTGAAAGAAAATGGCGTGACGATAGAAAGTGGCAGAACAAGCTTGAAAGTTAAAAAAGAATGTCATCTTTCATTTTGTAATCCCACACTACTCGTGGCCTTATATTTTTCTACATAATGTAATATACATATAATACCAGACTATAATTTATAGCAATCCCACAAGGCTTAGGCAAGTGCTTAGCAAGATTCACTTTGACAAGTGCTTAGCAAGATTCTACAGTCTGAAGTCAGCTACGCAACGAAGGTATCGTTTCAGTGTTGTACTCATACGTTTATTTTAAACCGGAAATGTGGGCGATAACAATTTTGAAAAAGATTGCGACTTATAGATTAAAGCCTACAATGTTTCCTTTTTTTCTTGGCCTAGATATGACAGGCAGGTATTGGCCTAGGTAATACTATTTACCTTCCGATGAAACAATAAGAAAATATTATTGTGGAATTGTAAACAGTTATTATAGTCGGTTAATTTGAGCGAAAACATTGTTGTACTTTGTGGTGTTTTTTATATACATAAATAGCCCCTTGGATTTGATATAAATTTATAAATGACCTCTATTTCCTCTGTCTGCCTTTTAATAAATTTGGTAAAGATCTCAAAAATGATACTGCAATGCGTTGGTTAATTCCATATTGGATTATCATGTATGCTAATCTGACATAACCTCTGAACTGCCCTGTCGAGTGGCTATCATCCAATCTGAGATGAACGATGACCGTACATTGTGACCGCAGTCAAGGTCATTGAGTTAGAACAAAACGTACATAATTAATTCATCAGCGGCGATTTTAATTTCCCACGTCGGGCGACATGTCTGTAAACAAGATGGCGGCGACAGTCCCCGCCATGATGACCGCCGCTGGACCTCGTGCGTACAAACGCGCTGCGAATATGGTTATCGACTTCCGGAGACGGTTTTAAAATTAGCATTAACATGGCCTCATACTAATTAATATATTAGTAGTGTACTAACATCGTAATTAATCTTAAACAAACTTCATTATAATCATTGTAAACATTAAGGAATACTCTTATTTAACCAATTTTTTATTGGTTATACAATCATTGTAAACATAGTATTTTTGGTTAAATAATTCTTAGATTGAGGCAAAACCCATTGTTTATAAACATGCAGAACTCTATAAAAGCCGTATATATGAGCTGCGGGCTTTTAACATTAGTTTTGGAAATAACCTTCCTGATAATTTATGTCAAGAACTGTCAGTTTTTTTTAGAGTTTTTCAATACTGTAATTAGTTTAGGAAATGTTTTTTCCAAATTGAACCAAGAACATAGTCTATATCGTATGGAGGGTTTCAAAGCAGCAAGTGTAGGGATCGAGAGGCTGGCAGGCGAGCCCAATATCGTAGGGGAAATCAAAGCTCAGAGATTTTGCGGGGCGGAGCACGTCCTGAGAATGGGAGAGGATCGTAGCGCCAAGAGAGCATATCTTAGAACCCCGATTGTCCAGAACAAGACTTGTGCGAGCTCAGATTCGCAGGAGACGGTGCAAGACAGGCGGCGGTGGTGTTTAGTGTCGGAGGCCAAGACCCACTTCGGGTTGCTGCGCGAGCGGAATAAGTATGTGTAGGGTAGATTTATTAATATGGTAACAGATTATCAAAATTTGTGACTGTAGATTATTCCATCATAAGTTTTTACGTTGATTCAAATATTTGCTACAATAATAATTGAAGCAAACTATGATACACTCGTCCATAAAGTTGACGATTTTTGTCCGGTGTGCGGTGTCAGTAAACACGGGCTATGGAGGATTAGCGATGCGTGTCTTTGGTGTGATTTGCTCACATCGGTGCTCTGCTATTGTCACTCCCCCCTGTATGTGATTTAACTGAATTATGGTGTAGAAATGACCACAATTTAGATTTAGCTGGGCAGATGTGCACCCGTGACTAGTGACCTGGCATTCTCGTGTCCGTGCTTTGACAAAGTGAAACTGCTAACGTGTATAGAATCTAAAATCAATATTCCTACAGTTAAAGTAAGTCAATTTTTCAATATGTAACTTCTCGGTACAAATACTGAACACTGTGAACGTGAGTTAGGCCATTTATATACATTTATTTAAGTCATATTTCTTTAATTTTTATTAAATTAATAGTTAAACATTTTTAGATTTGGTTTTGTTTTTTTTTATGTCAAAAGCCTTTCAATCATATATTTTATGGGCTTTGATGAAATAATATTTCTTGTTTTTAAAACCGCAAAATATGAAATTCTAACTTTTTAACAAAATTTGTTTTGAAAAATTTAGAGACAACAAAAAATTGTGTTATTTAACGGTCATAATTGCTTGGAGTATTAGAACCGACTATTTCACGGTTTGCAGACTCCATACTGACTTTAAGGCTACTGAAATCTTGAATTGACTTTAAGTTATTATTTATTCATTAATTGTATATATTTTTTAAATTTTCTTTTAATACAAAGGTACAATAAATAATATTTGTCTTTAATTATGGTAAAGTATTTTGTGTTGAATTTATAATTATTTAAAAGTTTATGGAATAATTGAATGGTTTGTATAAAATTTTGTATTAAATATTATTTATACAATTTTTTTTTAATTTGTACAAAATCTATACGAATATTATAAAGTTAAAGAGTTTATTTCTCTTCACGCTGCAAGTCTTTGGTGCTGAGCAGATTCGGATCGCTTAGCTAGAAAGATGTAATAGCGCGGGTAACCATAGATTAAATCGCAGGACAGGGCAATAAATCCCTATTGGTTCTCTCCGAACTTTTTCTAGTCATTTAAAAAAATTAAGAAAGGTTTCCCATTTTTTTTGGATTATTGGATGTCGAAAACAAGAATGCAGTTGTGTAAACTTTAATATTTGCTAAAACTTTTTGCGCAATTGGTGTCACTTAGTAACAACTTAAATAAGCAAATTTAGACGTGGTTGTACTTCAGTGCTATTTATACTTAGCACTTAGTCAATTTCACAAAGTTTATAATTGTTTGCTCTACATTGTGTAAGCAAGGCTCTGTGACGTCATCTGACTCAGGTTTCATGTTATTGTGCCCGGTGATTAGAATTACAAATGATAGATTTATTACAAAATTCTTTAACTCAATATTAATTACGATTTTAAAAACAAAAAACAATTTTTGCTTCAACTTTTTTTTAATATTACACTCATTGTTTTCATGCACTATTTTACATTGGGGGAGGCTCATCTAGATAGCTCAAATAAAGATGGGGTAACCTAAGCGGCTGGCACAAGCGGGGTCGTAATTATGCACCAAACTAAGAAAAAGCTAGACCAATTACAAAGTGTCGACTCTCACAATCTGCCGGAGACATATAAATTGTGAATCTATATTGCACCTAAGTTAAACCTACAACTAAGTTACGGCAGGGCGGCGCCGGCGCAGCGTTGTGTGACTGCATTATTACGCAACAACATATACGAGCGACACGCACGTGTATACGCGTTTCTAACTTTATGGAATATGCATAAATTTAATTGTTAACATTGAGGTCAAATGCACAAACGTGTCAGGGAATTTAATATGAGTTTTACAATATATTAAAGTTTTTAATGTTATTAGTAATTTACTCTTTTTTTTACAAAGTAGCACTAAGAGGCTCTATAGATAAAAAAAAAACTAAACCGTGAAACACAACCCCAATCTACGTAAATGTAATAAATACAATTTTTGTTATATAACGATATAATATTATGCGTAATTATTGCGCCAATATAAAGTATACGATCTCGAAGGCATCTATACAGCCTGATTGTAATGTAGATTTTACTAACCCTTCTCTAAAATGAAAAAGCCAAGGGAAATTTTCAGATTAAATCGTTAACCTCTAATAGTCCTTGTAACATTACAGGCTCGCGTGATCATTCCTAGCTTATCATGAATATTGTAATTTGCACAACCTTGATCATGTGCGACACTCGCCATCTTGGTGTCACGTAAAATACATTAAATTAAAAAAGTCAGTAGATAATGAATTAAAATTCGCAAACGTTTTTTATCATTTTTTTATAAAACTAAAAAAATCAGTACTATTAAATAATTTGTTAAAGAATAAATTAATTTTGAAATTGTATTAAGAAAATTTTAACCACACCATCATTTTCAAATTTGAGTTTATTGTTAACCCTAGAATGTCATATCAGCCGCTTATCGACTCAGCGACGAGCAAAAACAAAACAAGCAAAGTTGTCTTGAAACTGACAAAACATTTCAAGCGGAATGTTTCTAACAAAATTTAGTCGCAATCGATTAAACTTTTGGTTGAAGATACATCGACGGGAGAATGTTACCAACGTTTTATGTCAAACAATATTGCTGTAATCTAAAGAATTTTTCCTTGACTATATTTATAATGAACTTGATTTATATTGTTATTATTTTTAGCCATTACACTAACATGTTCCGATATAAGCTATATAAAATGTGCTTTATAGCCTTTTGCTGCATTAAAAACTCTCCGGATAATTAATACTTCGCCTCCCGGAATGGGAGGTCAGGCCTTAATCAAATCAAGTCCTGATTCCGCCACTGACTAAAAAATATCATTGTCCTTTTACAATATATTCCCTCTGTCATTACTAAATGGATTGTGAAAGAATTTTTCCGGCAGCAAAATTCTTTCCCATGGCCCATCCTAGCCCATCCCATAACCCTACAATAGATAGACAAACATGCTTTCACACCATACCGTTATGGTCGATTGAATACTATGAAAGAAGTTCAGAGTAGAGGACAAAACAGTTTCCGCACTAAATTGGAGGAAATAACAAAATAGGTTTAGGACGCTTTCACCTATTTCAGGATTTCGTAAAACGTAGATAAATGAGGTCTTGTGAAATTGGATTGCTGTTTATAAACAGTTGCGTCAGACGTTATTGAAAGATTGTGAAACGTTTCGTGAATTCAGATATCGTTTTAACGTTTTCTTTTATTCTTTAAGGGCTTTGACCTGTAAGATATAGCATAGCATAGAGTTGCGTTTCATTCAAATTAATTTTTTTTTGTCTTTCTATTATTCTGTAATCAACTTCTGCGTTTTATTAATGTTTCAAATTCTCCACATTTCATCAATGTTGATGATGTCCATAGTCAAAATTAAACACTAATTAACAACAGTTTAATAGTGTTTTATATTTTATCAATTGAATAATGCTTAATACTTATACTAATTTTTATCATTAACTAATAGTTTTTCATAGGTTAATCGCATCCAAGTTACTCCTTGAGTTTACCAATCGATAAATTTATGAAGCAGGAAGGAATAAAAGTAGTAGTTAAAAACGTGTTATTTTTTATCCTGTTTAATTCAAATGACATTAAAATTTGTTATATTCGAGCCGTAACAAGGCAGGGTTACGTATGTTTCTGTTAAGAGAACTAAAAGTAAAAACATATCAATGCTTTGATTATCATATATTTTATTATATATACCAGACTTGATCCCATGGTAGAGATAACTGTATAAAATTTAGAAGTACGTCATTAAACATAGTTGTTGGTCACGCGAGGACATCGGTCGGACACAAAGCACCGGACGTACGCATCCGCTTTCGATCGCCAGTATTTTTTTTTTCGGAAAAGCCAAAATTTTCATAGTTCGAGGCTTCGGAACATTTTGTCATGCAGATTAGTGAATAGGGTTACCAAAACAAATATAAAAACTAGCCAGAATTTAATTTAATTAAATTTAACATGATACTGAAATGAAGCTTCTTAAAATTAAGTATTAGTAGTTAGGGAAGATTTAGAGTATGGTATGCCACATACAAAAGAGAGGGAAAGATGTGATATAAAAATGAATTAAAACCTTGTAAAAAAAAAAATATTTACACTATCATATCAAGTGTCTGATGTGTACATTTAAATCTAACTTGTAATCAGATAATAGCAGTCGATCGAGCCAAGAATCTGACCTCTTGCGCGCCCTCTAATCATGTCATTGGCAATGGTCCCGTCCCAGGACCCTTAGACTCAGTTCATTGAGACACTAATGGACCAAAGAGCTCTACTCAATCAAAATAGCATAAACATTATAACGGTTCTAGACGATTCTTGAGCTCTCTACTCTACTGCCAATTAAAAATTAATAAGAAAATTATGCTCTAAAAACAATACTGTCAACCAACTTGTCTATGGTCTAATCGATTTGACAGTTATAGATTACACTAAACTTATTTGACTATGACAGGACAGTGCTCTTAAATAGCCTGCACCGCCCGCCCCCATTTCACGCGTCTCTGAACGATAACGGTAAACGCACGAGCATCGGATACATGTCAATAATGTCGGCTATCAATAGCGGATAACAGTAATGTTATTGTAGCATTTTATATATATAACATTCCTCGTTTTTATATTCCATTTAAGTAGGGTTTTGTTTGTGTGCACTGGGAGCCAATTACGCGTGCAAAATGAAGCACTGTTATGTTGAATTGCCTTTACATTCGCTATTATTGTACCGATCCATATATACACGTACGACTCGGTCTCAAAGCATTTCTCTTTAATTTTTGGTCAAATCAATTTTATCACTCTTTTGAATATAGGTAAAATTACACAACCAAATCAAATTATACAATAAGTAATGATGCCAGTATTAGGATATTACTGCGTAGAGTTTTCGTACATCGGTTAGTCATTGATGCGATTACTGAATAACAAACACTTAAAACATTAACAAGCGTGCAGTATTTGCCATAAATAGTTTTCTTATCGTATAATACGTGACTGAGAATAACAAAGATTGCACTACGTATGTACTAAACGTAAATATTGCAGACGAAATATTATTATAGAATTTCGCTTTATCATTGTAATTAACTCAAGTTTTTAATTTTTTCTTATTATTTTGTATCATTGCTTACATTTGGCTTACAGCTGATGGTTCTTAAGGTACCACAATGTATCACCATTTCGCGGACATAATTCTTAGGGTCATTAGGAGTAGAAGTGATTTAAAAAACTACACATACAATAAAAAGTGAAGCTAATTTTTTCTCTTTCTTTTTTCTTTATCTCTATACATTATATATTTTTTCCCCTTTATGAAACAAAATGTGCCTTAAGGTCGCGTCGCGTTGTGTACCTATATGACTAGATTGTTTTCCAATAGTCGGTTAATGTTAGTGATAAAATAAATCAATACTTTTATACAAAGTGAAAAAAAAAACCTATCACAGATTACGACATATAAGATTGATATGGTATAAACTATTTGTAATAACCTTGCTCTCAATCCAAGCATCAAATCATTTATTTCATTCAACTGAGCAAATATTTGTTGACAATATTGTGAGCGGTGGGAATATGGTACTTTTTAAAGTTTACCTTTTTTTATTAAATTATAGTTTAAACTAAATGTTCAACACGAGGCCAGTCTAATATGACTATAAAACATGTTTATATAGCATGTTTCATTAGTATGGATGAAATGTGTTAATCAAACAACGTTTTACAGTTATTTAAGTTATGCGTAGTGTTAGACTAATATTTATGTATTGTCTATGTTGTTATTATCTATGATGTTACTGTCTAATATCTATGCTGTTACTAAATATATATAATCTATGGTACATTGCCGCGGCTTACGGGGTTGCTTTTAAAAAGTGGCGGTAAATTATTATTCAATAGTAGATGTACTTAACGTGAATTATAGTTTAAATTTAACTTAATAAATATTGTTGCTTATAAAACAATTAAGTTTTTCCGTCTTTAATAGTAGGAAGAACAATATTTTCCAGTCCTTAAGACAGGAATAGGATTGTTACTTCCACTAATTAATAGGACAATTAATAATTCTCTCGTGTCCACATTGTGGACAGTGCTGGCAAACATTTATTGAAGTTTAACGAAACATTATTATATTGCAGTGTTATTTTAATGTGTATTCTTGTTTTACGTTACAATGTTACAAAGTTCAACAATGTGGAAGTGTTATGTAATATGTCACATAATCTAGATGCACCTTAAGAAATATTTGTAACGTTTTTCTTATTATACCTATTGTTACATTCTCTATTTAATTTAAATGACATGTTACGACAGCTTCGTTTTGTTTGAAGGCGACAGATAATGCTATTTCAGGGTCATTTAGTACCATTGATCAAAACAATACCACAAATCTGAATGCCACGATTTCTTTGTATTAGCATACTTTGTATAATAAATACATGTTACATATTATTACATAGTTTCTTATAGGAATATTTTTTATTTGTGATAATTGCGATTATTAAGACGAACTCGTAAATAAATCGACGGAGCAATGTACTTCAAATTGTTTAGGATATAAAATTTATTTATTTTCACCAATAGACAGAGTGATCCGAGAGGAAGATTTATATGTAAAAAGAAAAAGCCGAGAATTTCACATACTAAATATGCTCTATTAATATGGGTCGCGAGCAAATATTAAAATAAAAATATAGAGACCTAAATATACATTTAATTTATGGTTATTTTGTAGACTAAGAAATACTTACGAACGAGAAAATTTGAACGTCGCTTTCAATAAATATTTATCATTTCATAAAGCTTACGTTATCTTATCATTTTTCATAATTACCGCCACATGTAACATCGCAAAAGATGCGTAGCAACTAATTTATCATACTGTATCACTTTGAATTATCATAAAAACTGTTGTTGCTAAGGGCTCGTACCTAAATAATCTTTATGTAGAGTTAATGGTTGTTTAAAAACTTTCCTTTCATCAAGGTACCACATGTGAGGTCGTTGACCTATCGCACGTAGCAGACACAGCCAAGATCTGAAGATGAAGCCACGGGGAGTGGGCGTCATGCACGCTTTTACCGCTCTGACAATGCTGACTATGGCAAACGGTAATAGAAAAAATATTACGTACTAAAGAACAAAATATATAGCGTTAAAGGACATTTGTGTTGTTTCAAACGATTTCCTATTTTGTTTACAAACATAAAGTTGAAAATCCTGATCTATTACTTAGTGGAATTATTTATCTTCGATGACAAACAATAATATTACCTTGAATAACTAGTTTACATTATTCTAAGACGTCACGATCAAGAACAATATTATAATAAATATAAACATATAAAAAAACATACCTCACGCCAGTTTTCCCGAAAGAGATTTTCGATGTATATTTTTCTGTGCTTAGGTGTGATAGAGGGCGAGCTTATCGCCTTATCGGGCACAAGTTTTACACTCTGGGCTGATAAAGAGTTGAAAAAATCAATATCAATTTTTCCCGATCCGGGATTTGAACACGAGACCTCAACATTGTATCGGAATACAACTGCGCCACTGAAGCAGTTAAACATATAACATATATTACAAAGGATTTTTTTATTGTTTGTTCCGAATAAATTATTTAGCAAACTAGTAATTGAATCGGATAGGGCACATTTAGTTCTATTAAAACAAAATATTACTAATACATATTACAAAATCATTGTACTCGATAAACCTGTATTCGAACTATCGCCTGACAACTTTCCCTACGATTCCCAACTTTCATTTTCATGTAGAGATCTACAAGATTCGAATTAGAAATATTAATTTGTAATATTCGATTCGAATATTGCAAATTAATATTAATGCTTATTTGATTGTAATAAACTTCTTATCTGACGTGAACTTGTATAAGTTTAGAACGTGAATACTGGGCATTTGAAATTAAATTAATTTTTAGGGAATTTATTGCATTATTTTTGTAACGAAAGTTAATTTCATTATTAAATTCTAAGGTTGTGGAGAAGAGAAAAGAAGAGATTGGAAAGGGGAGATTAAACTTTAGTTTAATATGTAGTTTATCAAATCTTTAATAATTTTACAATGAATCTGTAATTATATGATTGTAGCACAAACAACATGTAATCAAGGAATGGGTCGAGTGATGTACGAACGTTTACCGAACCAACAACTGCACGGCTTCGATGACGACGTGGTATGTTTTTATATTTAATTTTATTTATATTAAACAGTGCTCGAGGAAAATAACAGGAAGTAAAGTCAATGTTTACTTCAATGCTGTCGACTTCATATCTCGTTATATTGATATTGCAGACAGGCGAAAATAACAATGGAATAAACTAATAAAACTTTATTTAGTATGCAGTAAACTTATGCTTTAAAGAATAGGATAGACGATAGGAAACAGTCTATTTATTTCACACATATTTTTTGTAATAAATAATTTAGTGCTAGACCACGATCCCGTCAATTGCCGACGTGGTCGAAAGATGGTACGCACTAGATTTTTCTTCTTGAGATGTTACTCCCACTAACGCAGGTTGGCTGTCAGTTTCCCATATTTCTAGCTGTCTCTCGCGAGGCGGAACAGTTAATGACTGTCTATTCACTCTTCTCATGAAGTTACTTACGCTGGCAATTTCCAATCTTTGCTGTACGCTAGATGTACGATGAATTGTAGCTATTTAGACTTAACTGTATATAATTTGTAAAGAGTGTTTTTTTCATAAAAGTAAAATAATACAGGTCCGCGAAACTGCACCACCTTTTCGCGTATTAGAGAAGTGCCAGGATCTATGCTTGCGCGATCGATCGGGCAACAGTCTGGTACGTACGTGCAATTCCATCGACTTCCAACCTGGAGCGAGGATCGCTGCATTCAGTCCTGAACCTGAATATGAAGAGTCTACTTGCTACCTTACGAGAGAGCAAGCTGCTCCGGAGGGTATTGGTACTCTTATGATCGTACCAAACAGCGTTCACTTCAACGAAATCTGTCTCACTTGTAAGTCGATTTTTTATTTATCTTTATTATGTACCTGTTTGCTGTTTGAAACTTGAAGAAAACACATTAATTTATCTCGCTTGATCGAGTTTACAGAAAGGTAAAGTAAAGTATACGATTGACTTTCAAAATTTGTTACGTCCTACACATTGCTTGTGGTACGTGTCTACGACGCCACGCCCGTAACCCAGAGGGGTAGGCAGAGATTATGAATTTCCATTTGGTACGATCCTGGCACACCTCTCGCTTCATCTACATCCACACATCGACGCATACATGCTCGTCGGTTACGGGTACTTCTTACATCGCCTTTCTTTAGTATGTCACTAATTAATAATTAAGGAATGAACTTAAAAATAACGAAGTTCGACGTTCGACTTCGACGAACTATCAGAGGGTGGTAGGGTCGCTAAATGGCGTAAGCCAATAATATGTTTAGGCTACTTTATTTTATTTCTCAGCAAATCGTCCCGAAAGGGAATGTCCATCGCGTCGATACGTATTCGAACGTCATGCAAGGAAGCGTCTGAAACTGCCACCTTCGGATTTAAAAGAGATAATGGTCGCCAACCGTACAGAATGCGAGGACAAATGTTTGGGAGAGTTCAGTTTCGTTTGCCGTTCCGCAACTTACGACTCGGCGCTGCGCACTTGTTCCCTCAGTAGATTTACCAGAAGGACTCATCCTGAATTGTTAGAAGACGACCACAATGCAGATTATCTGGAAAACACCTGTTTGAACGGTAATATTCATATTAGAAACCAAATACTTTAAAATATAACCTATAAGAGGTGATGATATTATATCTAGGAAACACAGAATATCTTTTAAAATAGACTATATTGCTTACTATAGTTGTAAGTAATATTTTAATTTATTTTAGCTGAACGCCGCTGCGATGGCTTAGCGGTGTTCATCAAAGAAGAAAACAAACGTCTGGGAGGCCCTTTCGAAGCCGACGTCTTTTCAAATATGACATTAGATGAATGTCAATCGATGTGCGTACGCGCTGAAAAGTAAGGAACTACCTACCTTATTAGATACGTATAACGATGTAAAACTAAATTTTGGATGCTAGTAACACTCGAGATAATACCACATATTGTTACGATCATTTTATATAAGTACTTCCATTCACACAATTCCCAAGTAACAAATTACAGGGCACATTAAAAAAGACACTAAAGATAATACAACTATAAAACAACCTGTTACTAGGTACTTTTGTCGTTCCATCGAGCATGACGCTATGACCCGGCAGTGCGTGTTGTCTGAAGAGGACTCGGTCTCACAGAAGGATGACGTCACCGTGAGCGCGTCACCGACACATCATTTCTACGATCTGGTGTGTCTAGACAACCGTAAGTATAAACATGTTATACAGAAGCATTAACCATAGTCGGAGTACAATAATTAAAAAATTGTTTGGTCGAGATAAATAGAGATTAGTCAAAGCAACTGAAAAGTATAATAAAATATAGAAAAGACAACTCAAAATGAAAAAAAAACATCCTAAAATCATTTGGCCAGTGTCAAAACGAAACCACAATAAGGGTTTTCTCTCGCAATTACGCTCAGTCTCTCATCGGGTGACAGCTCGCGGCACGGAGTACCCGGACAACAGCGCGACGTCACACCTGTTCTCCCCGGGCAGGAGGCCCGACACCGCCTTCCAGAGGTACAGGAACAGCAGGATCACTGGAGAGTTCCACTCAGAGATCACGGGACGCTCCCTTAGCGAGTGCCTCGACGAATGTCTGAGGCAGACAAGCTTTCAATGCAGGTAGGTCATGTCCTCATGTCTTATAAAATATTAACATCAAACTATGATGTTTTTTTTAAGTACCAAATAGGATCAAGGAATAGTAGATATAGAAAGTAGTGTAGATGACAATTTTTTAATATATCCAATGGTAATAAAAAAGAAAAACAAAAATTAAGCTTTTAGCGACATCATTACAGTATTAAATTTAATACAATTTATCGTCTTATTTCTTTTACTGCATTAATACTTTTCATTAAGTTTGTTACGTTGTATGGTCTATGGTTTATAAACACTGGCCATCTACAAGAAATTAATAAAAAAAAGTATCTACTATTAGATAATATTTATAGTTGCCAGCAGATACTTAATAAAGTAAGGCGTTACTGCAATACGTAGTGTATATGAAACTGCGCAGTATTTTTTGTTGGGCGACGTTTAAATTGTTGAACTTGTTTGTCGCGGTGCCATATTTTTAAACGATATCCTTCAAATCGACACAGCACTGCACATAAAAAATCAACTTTTATTTTGCAGGAATATGTCAACAATGTAGCGAGAAATTATTTTCGAAAGAAATGCCCAATTTATTTAAGACAAAAGCGACCCATGCGAAGAGAACAGTTACATGTATATATGTACATTACAGATGTATTTCTTTTCTTTACATGGGTAGAAATAAGAATTTTTTTGTACCGAATATTAAACATGCATGACCGATTTCAGTTACTGGAACATTTGATTTGGTTAAATCAATCGATATTGTTGGCCGTAAAATATAGAAATACTTTATAATAAACCTTCCCCTTTTCTTTTTCGCTTTATAAATTCAATGATTTATTGAAAATTCATCTCTTAAATCTGCACTAAGAATTATGTAGTTAAAAACCTCAAAACAGAATATAATTTAATAAATAAGCTTAAGAAATAAGCGTTTGAAATAAGTTCGGAAAAACTTTATTCATGTTATTAACAAAAAAAATTAATAAATAAAATTATAATTTTTTATTACTATCTATACAAAATAATTTCATATATATGTAATACTTTTGCTATAACTTTAGAATGTTTTATATAGAACAATAATGAAACTGCAAGTTTTACTTCGTTAAAAATAACTTATTACCTCATACTCTTGGCTTTAATATTTAATTATATACGTGAAACTAGGTTACATATACGTATAAGTCACACCACACGTTTCAAGGAAATATCGATTAATGTTAAAAGAGTTTGTTTTTGAATTATCATAATATTATGATATCTTATCAACGACCTACAAAAACAAAACACGTACGCTTTACAAATAAAACAAACAATTTTGTGCACGAACATATATGTTTTTTGTTTGTATTTTGCACTTTTGAAATAAGAACCTCTTCAGATTCGAAAATTGTCCGAAATTTGTTTTGAAAAAGACAATTAATTTTATTCGTTGACTCTAGTATGGTATGGACTCGCCTATAATATCATGATACGACGAAATACGAATGTATTAGTTGTACATCTGACTACCCCTTCGGGGAGCGAAGGCGTAAGGTATGTTTACTATGGTATAAAGAGTAGCTACTAGAAAATTTATGATTGTGGACAGTTACGTCTTGTTTTCTTTTATATCAAAATATTGGCCATCTTGTAATTTTTTTATCAATTTCGAATTTTAAACATGATTTATAAAACCTTTGTAACAAGTATGAAGAATAAAAATAAATATATAAAATAAATGCATATGTAATAAAAATAGAACGCGTGTGAAACTGCCCTAACTCTTGAGGTTATTGTCCGATAAAGAATGACACATATTGTGACTATTTGTGTTTTGTTTTGGACTAGGTCCGCCGTGTACAGCGACAGGGCGAGGACCTGTCGCCTGAGCCGGTACAATCAGAAGGATGGCATGCGATTGCTTTACGATCCAGATTTTGATTACTATGAAAACTTAATGCGTAAGTATTTAGTGTAGTCTATCCATAAAAAGCTGAATACATTCAAGATTCTACGTTCTTAAAAACACTGATTTTTCTAAGGACATAGTAAAAAAATTGTAAAATACACAACAGTTATATTTAATACGGGTAACCTATGTCTGGAGTTATCTAGGCTTAATAGTGTATAAAAACATTTAAAGTTTGGTTTCATTCCCAATAGAGGCAAATAATAACGGAAAGCAATTTTAAATTATTGTATACCTTATCGCGACAAGGTTTATTTTAATACTTTAAAGTTAGTTTTAATAGCTTATATATATTTATACTATTTAATGATTTATAGTTTCTGTTGTGTATGTATATTCAATGTGCAACGTAAGAATTTTATTAATCCAGGTCAACTCGTATCGCAGCAAGTCGTGATATTATTTAATTTTTTTGCCCTACAATTTAATTTATTAATCTCTAATGTAACACGCCATTACGGCTATGTTTGACAGTCTGTTGTCCCAGGTTACTGAAATTAATAATTAATAAAAAATATTTTATTAAAAAATAAATCATATTGCACTCTTGCGACACACTTGGTAAGAAAACAAATGAAATTACTCCACACTACAAAATCGGTTCAGCCGTTAATACATGCATGCATACGTAAGAAAAATAATACCCTCGTGTCAATTTGGAATAACTGTTAACTCTTGATACTAATATCGTAAGTTGAGAATTTAATGTGATAATAAGCCGTCAATAACATTAATATGTATAAATGTCTCATAAATTATCACTGTATGTATATACAAATAAATATAATCATTATGATATCACGTGAGGACACCGCAAGTGTGTCAGTAAGAGGACACCCAATGAACATGAGAACAGTGAACGTCGAGTAGGGTAACAATGAATTTAAATTAACTAGGACTAGAAATATTTACTTAAGGAAATTATTTAATTTGTCTAAGCAAATATTAAGTTCTGTCTGGTTAATTTTAACACTCTATAAATATGAAGTGATTAAATTATAGCGATAAAAAAAATTAAGTACAAAAGCTCCAATAAACATTGTTACAGTTAAACCATTGTATTTGATATTTGTTGATATTTTTATGTTTGCTTCTACTGTATGAGTTTGTCTGACGTTTCTCGACCTATTTATTGTAATCGTCCGAGTAATCCTTACGAAGTGTACACTGCTAGACATAAGTGATCAATTGTCCTAACGAGGCTGGACGAGCGACTTTGAACCCGTTTATATTACAAAAATAGAACACTTAATAAATAAATGTCTATTACAGGATTGTATTCAAACGTAAACCCGGTACCTTGTACATTGCTACTTATTTATAATAGCAATATTGAGATCAGAAAACAAAATTAACAATCAAGTCCCAATTAAAACTTAAATCGTAATTAACTTTTGACAGTAGTATAATAAATACCAAAGTTACACAAATGTTTCATGCTTAGTCTGACATTAATTGGCATCTTCAGCAATTTTTATTTCTTATTAGGTCTCTATCACACAGCTGCGAAAGGGAATCGAAACCAAAGCGTATTAAGATCCAATGTGGTGTTTGGTTTGAAATCCGTGGTAGTTTCATATTAAACAGCGCGTTGAATCACACACGCTTTAATTTCGGTTAGGATGTGCGCCAGAGTATTTACCTACTATTCCAAACAACTTGATTGCCACAGCAATGTTAATATTATAGTATTTTTTTGGCATATTCTGTATTAGTCTTTGATAAATTTCGTAACTGGCAGCTCCTAGATTTTATCGCAGGCTTAGTAAATATTATATTTTATTTATGAACTTATTTTGGGGATTCAGATCAGCTTGTTACTGGTGAAAGCGAAGCTGGGGGATCTGGGAGTGGATCGCAATCGTCCTGGGGCAGGCCGGGGTCTAATTCAGGTTTGATGCATGATTGTAGGGAATAATGGGGTCGTTGTGGTATTACAAATGTGTACGAGGTGTAATTAATTTTGTAATTTTGAAAGTATTCAATAAGATTTATGAATAATATTTACTATGCATCATTTATTTTAATATTAAGTTTATTTATCGATAAGATATTTAGAGCCTTTGTGCCTACATGTGGCCATAATTTTTTTAAATTAATTTATGGCCATACTGGGTATATAATTTATTTCCTTAAATTAATTATTTAATTTAAGTAGTCCTTATCTATTGAGGATAACAATGTGCATGACTGTACATATAGTGCATGTGCATAAATTGGATGATATGCGTAAATATGCTTTGTATTTTATGATTATTTTATAACTTTTTGTCTTGTGGTAGATTCTTTTTAGTTGTCCGTAGTGCATGCTAGTTCTGTAATAATAATTTATCGAAATTATATATAACTTTTGAATACTTCTTTCAATTTTAAAGGTGGTAATGGTGGTGGAGATCGAGATCGGGACCGGGATAGGGATCGGTATCCGCCCGGTGTTGACCGCTATCCTGATGACGACCGCTATGCGGACGATGACCGGTACGACCGCAGACCGGACCGGTACCCACTGCCTGACGACCGATACCCGGCAGGACCCGACCAATACCCCGACAGATATCCATCGGGAGATCGTTATCCAGCAGATAGGTATCCAGACGACAGATACCCACCAGGTGTTGGACCCGAAAGATATCCTTCCGACAGATATCCCCCAGGGATAGATAGATACCCACCAGGCGTCGATAGATATCCAGCACCAGACAGATATCCAGGTGGAGACCGCTACCCAATTGACGGCGGACGGTATCCATTCTATGACTACCAATCGAATGACATCGGTAGATATCCAGCCGAACGATACCCAATCAGCAGATACCCAATTGATGTTTATCCTGATAGATATCCCGACGACCGGTATCCATCAGATAGATATCCGGTTCGTGGAAGTGGAAGATATCCAACCCGTCCCGCATGGTATCCCAACCGTTATCCTGACCGATACGATCAGGACCGCTTTTCTGGTGGTAATGACTGGGGAAGATATCCATCCAGTCGATACCCAGTAGGAGTGAATCGTGATCCTGCCCCACTAGGAGGAGATCGATATCCAGAGTTGTATGACAAATATCCGCCGACCGGGTCGTCATATCCTGGTAAGAATTTACTACACCTTCTTCTTTCTTAATATGTTTATAACTAATTGAACTAACTGGGATGGCGCAGTGACCCAAAGTGGGTCTTGGCCTTTGAAAATAAGTTCCTCCCTTCTCTCGATCCTGTGCCGTCTCGCGCCAGTCTTCGACTTAAAGCTTACGCAGGTCTTTTTTGAGCTCATCTACCTACCTGTACCTGGGACGGCCAACTGACCGTCGGCCAGTCAGCCGTTTCAAGTATGCTCGCTTCACGTGCCGTGCGTCATCCATTCTTTCCAGGTGGCCGTGACAGCGTAGCCTGTGTGCTTTAGTGTCTCCGATGATGTTTGGCCAGTTCTTTAATTTCCATATTTTTCTATGTAATAAAATTAAAAATCGTTCCGTACGCTCATCTCAATACTCGGTATGATATTCTAACTTAGGCTACGGACGCGGTGGTTACTACGGCTCGGAATTCTCAGGCGGCGAACGGTTTCCGGATAGAGGAGTTCGTCCAGCACCAGACAGGTAAACAGAGTTAATGAGAATAGATCATTTATTTTATTTAAAAATATCACTCAAACACAATATCCTTCTTAGATATCCAGTTGAACCCAGGCCTACTTTTGGCATAAGAAGACCGATTGAACGCCCCGGCGGATACCGCGGAAGCTATCCTCCATCAGGCTTGGATAGACCATTAGGTATGCTGTAAAATCATTAATCCTTTTGAATCGTAAAGATAACTTATAAAACGTGAATTGGTATTTCAGGCGGAGGTGGATATGGGGGCTACGAAACAGACGGACCGATAGGGCCTGTTGGAGGTCCTATCGGAACTCCGATAGGAAACCCGTTAGGAGGTCCTATTGGAGGCCCTGTGATCGGAGGGCCAGTTGGGGGGCCTTTAGGAAGTGGCGTTGCGGGAACTCTTGGTGGGCCGATTGGTAGACCTCCGGTCGGTAGTCGGCCCTGGCAAGGGTCCCGTTGCGAAGAGGACAGCTTCAGACAAGTCGGTCGTCAACGAATGCAGCGGCGTTTCGTGCGACGTTTCACAACGGCCCAATCTTTGGCACATTGTCAGCGAGAGTGCATCGAGGCTAGAGACTTTATTTGTCGCTCATTCAATTACAGGCAAGTTATTAGTTAAGTATTTAATTATTGACAAACTAACATTGTGCGTAATTAATAAATGATCCTAACAAATTATTTATCGATGTTAGATGAAAATAAACCAAGTAGGATATTAATTGATTTCATAACATACAGCAATACGTATATTTAAAAATGATGCATGTATTTATAGGGAAGGTGCATACGGCGAGTCTCGTGACAACTGTGAGCTCAGCGACCGCGACACGCGGGAACTGGATGCCGCTAACCCAGCGCACTTCGACAACACGGCCAATGATTATGACTTTTATGAACGAGCTCTCGGTCGCATGGCTGATGATTGTCTTGATGGTAAAAATACTATAAAAATATAATTATATATATGCCAATAAGATTCTGGAATCATTGAGACATTTAGAGGGGGAAGAGAGACTAAGGGGTACAATTACCAAATCATCAGAATCGTTCCTTGGCCAAATGTTAAATTAGAGCTCACTTACGTTTTAAAACGATTTCAATTTTTTTTACAGTGTCACAAGTGTGTAATGAAGATGGAATGGAATTCACGTTGAGACTTCCCGAAGGATTTTTCGGTCGAATGTACACCTACGGGTTTTACGATCGTTGTTTCTTCCGCGGCAATGGCGGCGTCTCGAATGTTCTACGAATATCTGGAGCGCACGGCTACCCTGAATGCGGTACACAGCGTGTGAGTTGTGTTTATTACATTCTAAAACTAGATTGACAACCTAACCTACTTTCGTAAAACGCTTAAGTATGTTAAAATTATTTTTAAGTTTCAAGACGCAAAGACTACAAACGAGAATCACGTTTTTTTTTGTAAATTGTTAATCTTGATTTTGATTTTTTTTTACCACATGAACATAGTTTAGTAGATTTACGAAGGCGTAGTTAGTGAAAACAATATTTTCCTTTCCTATCCATCCCCTTTCCTAACAAAGAATATTTTAAAAATTCGATTACAACGCCACCTACAGGGGTGGCCATTAACTAGCACTTAATTATAGAATTAGAGAACTTTTTTTATTTCTTGACAGTATGGTGACACAATGACCAACATAGTGGTGGTCCAATTTAGCGACAATGTGCAAACCTCTCGCGACAAGAGGTTCAATCTTACTTGCCTGTTTCGTGGCCCCGCCGAAGCGATCGTTACTTCTAATTATATAGGAGCCGGGTGAGATTTTAATTTTTTATTTTAAAGTTGTTTCTATTTGAAAATAGTGAAGTTTTAAATTTGTTCATAATTATATCCTAAAAGGAAATTATTTTTTTTTCTGAAGAATTTAGAATTTGTAAATAAGCACATACAAATATTTTTGAAATTGCTTTTTTTACTTTAAATTCATCAGACTTCTTGAAACCGATAACCAATACATCGATGAATAAACACATTCAGGCCAACCGTACTAAAAGCGTGCAAAAATAGAACTATACTTGTTTTTAAATAGAAACAACTAGATATTTTTATGAACGTGATGATAATAACTGATAACCAAGCGTGTTTTTGTACTTAGTGTCACCGTTGGTCCTAGGTGTGCGACAAATACTACGCTTTTAAAAAAATAGTCGTACGTATATCTGGCATACATATGTGTGTGGCTGCCTGCTATAATCTGTGACGAATATCGGTCGCAGTAAGTCCTGTCGCATTACATCGCGTTTGTCGCTCAACTAGGGCAACAGGTGGAATGGATTTGTTTAGATTTTCAATCTGTGTGTGGGAAATCCAGGACAGTTTATAATGTAATAGAATGTTATTATTGAATGGAATTTTGTTTGAATGTTTGGAATTATGTAGTTAGCTTTCATACTTTGTGTGAGTATGTGTGTGCATTGCTTGAAATATTTTATATTTTAATAACCATAAAATATTATAGTAAAGATATGTTTTGGTTCATAATTGGAATTGTTTAAGATTTATTTGCTGTTTTGTGTTATTTCACTAACAGCTACTAACTTAAGACTCTGAATGAACACTAATGATCAATATTAATATAAAAACTTACCTCACGCCTGTGTTCCCAAAGGGGTAGGCATCTAGGTCATCTACTTTTAGCCGCATGTTTTTCGTCTTACGATGTGATAGGGGGCGAGGGAAAATACATATAAATAATTATAAAAATATGTACTAATGTTTCTGTGTTCATTCAGAGTCAGCGTATTTAATAAAAGTTTTACTTCAAACCTAACCGTAGATTTGGTTATGATTTTATCGACAGATCGGGCAGTCCCATCCCTATTGAGTACCTTCCAGAAGAGAGTTCATTGAACTCTAAAGTTCGATTGATGATCCTCTACCAAGGTCGGCCGACAACTACCATCGCTGTGGGAGATCCACTGACCTTCAGACTGGAAGCCCAAGACGGCTATAACTACGCAACTGATATATTTGCAACCAATGTTATTGCAAGAGATCCTTATTCGGGTCGTTCCGTGCAACTTATCGATAGGGTTGGGTATGTACTATGTAGTTAAAAGAAATTATTTATATTTAAGAACGAATTGAGCTTAAATTATCATAATTAAATTATAAATTTATAACAAAATACGTTTTTACTTGGTCAGAGAATTTTTGATAAGATTCATTTATTGATCCTAAGAATCTATTGTGTAATTAATTCTTAAATTATTTAGGATTCGATTATGCTGAATAAATTATTCTCCATATTTCAGATGCCCGGTGGATCCAGACGTGTTCCCAGAACTGGATAAAGGTCGTAATGGTGATTCGTTGGAGGCAAGATTTAACGCTTTTAAGATCCCAGAATCCAACTTTTTAGTATTCGAAGCTACTGTACGAACATGTAGAGATGGTTGTCAACCTGTAAGTATACATTTATTAACACGTTGACGGACAGTAGGAACAAGCGAAGTTCGAAAATTGACACTATATGTTTTTGTGATTTTTAGAATG
>JAABKM020000008.1:3487230-3509667 GCA_016277805.2 Papilio aristodemus | reverse complement strand
GACGGCTATAGCAGTCATGCCACATTGTGAACTTCGCTTTGACGGCTATAGCCGCAATTGTCCGTCAACGTGTTAATAATAAAATAGTAAATTTCTTCAACGGTGACATAACCTCAAATATAAAGTGCTGGATAAGGCCAGCATTATTAAACCTTTTAAACCCAAATCCCCTGATGAATTGAATAATAGAAATGCAAGCAGCCTACTGCAAGGCTAAAGCTTCATCAGATTATGATGAGTCTAAATTAAGTGTAATGGGATAAAGACTGTCCATTTTCTTAAAAATGCTAAATTACTAGTCACGTGCTTGAGTATTTTAATAACAAACTATCCGATAATGAATTTACGTCAATAGCAAACATTTAAATTATTTTCTACTACTTATCGCAGTGCAGTCAGCATTTACTTGATCCCCTGAGGTTATCTGACTAAACTAACCAACATAATAAATAGATTTTTAATGCTATTTTATACACATGTTTATTTTTTGTTATCTTCACTGATTAAGTTATACATTTCTTGTTTTATTATAGGCTTATTGTCCAAGTCACACTGGGCGTTCGGAACCCTCTTTCGGTCGTAAACGCCGTGAAGCGAATTCTACACTAGCGGCAGAAAATAACAATACACTGGCAAAGAATGACACAGAAGGTGACAAAAAAGACAAAAGCGATAATGATGCAGGGACAGTTTATAAGATATCTTACGAGGAAGCCACCGTAGATAAGTATCTTAAGGATGAAGTGGAAACTCCAAGTCACGTGAGAAAAATGATTGAGGTAAGTTACAAAACGAAAAAAAAGCATTTACGCTTTTTATCCAAACCACAATGGATAATTCTGGACGGTAACTGAGGTTTGCAAAATTACAGTGCATTTTTAACCGAGATTCTTAGGTACAAAATATGAATACATTTGTCTATTGACAAAGAACAAATGAGATCGAAATAATAAAAAAAAAGTTTTTTATAGGATAAGGACGGAACGCCGAACACTTTTAGTCACGTCTGTTTTCTGTGAGGTCGTGGTACTCAGCGGTCAAGAAGGCATTCGTACACTTAATGATACGGACTCTACCACGTAAAAAGGAAACAAACACCTAGTCAAATAATGAGACTTAATATATTGCTTAAATGTTATAGGTATTTGACAATCGCAATGAGCTGTTGGAAGAGAACGGAGCATCGGACTCGTCTCCCGTGGTGTCGGCAGCGGGCGTGTGCGTGTCCCCCTACCACTACCGATCGCTTCTAGTGGCACTTTGTGTCCTACTCTCCTTATTGTTAGCTATGTTGACAGCTGCATTGTATATCTACAGGTAATATAATACCTACAATATTCCCCATCACAACAGCGTTTTTATATCCCAAAAAAGATATTTAGTACAATTAAACATTGCTCTGGTCAAGGGACAATTTGCTTAATAAATGTTTGACCATAATCTTTATTTAGACGCTACTGGAGAGTACTGCGCAAGAATATACAAGCATCGAGCCCTGTCCCAGATCTTAGACCAGCCGCCCCCGGACCTCGGCCCAATCGTCCATCTCTGTTTTCCGCATCACATCTGCATAAGCCTTTCTCCCTCAGGTATTGTTATTAACAATTCAATTTAAAATCAATGTTAAACTATAAGTACAATTTGGTTCAATCATCGTCATATCTCGTAGATGTTAAACTTCTAATCGATAAATTCGTAACATTTTTCTTTGCAGTGGTCTCGGCCGCACTTTCGCTGAGGTCGGCGAAGAAGCTGGTTCTTCGGGTAGGTTGGCGAATGCCTTCGACGATGGCAGCGAACCAATTTACACTGACCCCTCGCTTTTCGAACGTTCGCGTTCACTACGTTCATTGCACTCTCTTGACATGAAACCCGAAAGACGCGATCGTCACGCATAACCTTTCTTTTAATTTCATTATGGCGTCTTCAAATGATATGCTTTTGGAAATTTCTTTTTCGTTTTTAAACTTACTGCCATAACATGCTCAGTTTCTTATCAGTCCACAAGTTTTTTTTATACATTTCTGATTTTATTATTCAATTAAAACTTTTTATTGTAAGTCAGTACTAATATTAAACAAGAATATTTACAGTAATTATATCTTATTATTTATACCTAAAATATAACAAGCCTCCCTTCCACACCTTCCTATCTCTCCACCCTCGTCAGGTCAGCAAATGTCGCAACCGCAGTAGATTTTATATAAAGTGAAACAATACTGTTATTGAAATATCTTATTAGTCCACACTTTGGAGTCTTACATCATTCTGAGAAGAAAGAAAAATCTTGGGCCATTATTCGCCTATTTAAAGACGAGAAGTACAAGAAATTAATAACGAAGTGAATGTAGTTATTGAATGGTGTTATGGTGCGACAACAAAAAATGATTTGTCTGATCACCACTGCCAACTGAAAGTTTGTCGCATGATTTTGTCTAGTGATGATAATTGATCAAATGTCAAGTCATTTTATAGATAAGGCATAAGTTTCTTAATCTACAGAATCGACAGAATGTGATATATGTATTGTATGACAATTTTTTCAAACGACACGTAGAAAATATTTATTGCTATTGTTACTGAGTAGGTGTTTAGTGGGTCAATAACCTTTTCCCTCTTTTTCTCACATTTCCCGATATTTTACCTATATAAATATAACATACTCTGCTGATACTTTTTAAACTTAAGTAGTAAATAATTTTCGCAGTGGTATCTAAGATGCAACAATCAAGTTACAATATCTTATGTAGTTAGTATAATTGATATTTGACAAATTTGTAAATTTCAAAAACTAATTAATTTAAACCACAATATTTTTTGTCTTGATCTTGATTGATCTACTTATTGATTTATTTTAATTCAGATTTAGCCGTTATGAGCTGTCGACTAAAACTTATAAAGGATAAAAAACCTATTTTATATGAGCCAGAGAAAATAGCACCTTATCAAGTTTTATTTCTATGAAGCTTGAAAATTTGCATTTTGAACTCATAATTTTATGTATAAATATAAACTTAAATTTAATAAAAGTATAATAAAACGTAATTCTTTATTTATTATAATTAACATTAACAGTATAAGAGTTATTGGTCTTAGGCCTTCCAAAAATCACGAAGAAAATCATTCTCTGTCACCCTTTTATTAAATAGACTTCAAATCTTAACATAGTCTCTTTGCAAATATAGTCAGACAATTTTTTTACACTTGTGTAACAATTAAAAAAAAATTGACATATGATATTTTTACATATGATAAGGTGCAGGTGTAGGCACACTCATCAAGGGGGAGTCCAAATATTCTATTTCACTTGTGGTGGGCACTGGTTCTGATTGTGTGATCAATTTTTGTTGCAAAGCCTCATGCAACTTATGAACAGATTCATTGTGTTGTGTGCCCGGCTGTAAAGCCTTCATTAACGTATGTATCCTCGTTTCTGGGAGTTTAGGATGTATATACCATAGTAATTTGAGAATATGTCTTGTAACATTATCTTTAGTAAGCCCTGCAAAAAAGAATTCATCAAACAGCACCGTACTGAAATCTTCACCTTGGAATTCATCCGGTAGTTGTATTAACAATGCTACTAGGGCATGTAAAAATGGGTCCTCATATGCACGGCCATCTTTGCAACTACCGAGTATACTGAGGATGCGTAAAAGGGCTCCCCGATCACGAAGTTTGGCAGCATGCAAGGTATAATACATAGCTAAGACTCCACATACAGTACTCTCTCTCATGTACGCTTCACAAGCGTCTGGGGGAGGACCAGAATGTTCTATTGTCGTAATCGCTGATTCCCTTTCATCCGGCGGCAATTTGTTATGTAAAGCTCGTACTTGATCATCAACCATTAGTGACATAAGTGCTGGTAAGTATTTAGTAACAACTTGACTATCCAATTTTGGTTCCTTAAACTCTTGTGAGTCTATCATTACCCATGCACTTAGACCTAATGCTAACATCCTTAATAAAAGAATAAGTATTGTGTTATCTCTAGGAAGTCCTTCCGTGTTAATCAAATGTTGCAGAATTTTTATGGCGGAAGTTGCCAAAAAGTTAATTGCATATGGATCACATAAAGTCATAGATAAATCACCAAGAACTTGTTCCTGTCCTCTTTTGATACTGTCTAAAAACCCTTGGAGTTCACGAGATCTCTTGATATCCACATTTCTTTCTCTAATACAAGCATCCAAGCACCAGGTGAACTTGTGACATGGGTCAACAGATATAATATCTTGTATTTCTAAATCATGCAGAGCCATTAACAGTTCAGCTCGTAAAGTGCAGTAATGTACATTTCTTGTTCGTAAAAACAATGTCCGAAGAAACTGTAAGACCATGTCATATAGTTTCACACTATTGCCTATCATATGGGCCAGTTTCTGAACTACAGCGCCTTGTCGCCTTACTTTTGGTGATGGTGAGAAGAACAGGTTCGTAAGATTTTCTTGGTCAAATAATACATTTTCTTTTTCTCTTATGTATTGACTGAGTAGAGGTGAAACTTCATCTCCAAAAAGAGATTGGTTATCTTGCCAAATTTGCCGTTTGACCTCTGTGTCGGTGTCATTGTATAATTCACGATCTCTTACTAACACTTTTAGGTACTTATCATCAATGTGGGGAGTATTTTTCAATATGCTCATTATAACAGGTCTCAAGGCTTTTATTCTAACAATTGCAAAGCTCTTTGCTAGTAGATCTTTAAGTTTCTTGTCGTTTTCTTTACCTTCTTTAGATCCAAGTTCATTTATATGCACAATTAATTTGTCTCTAAGTTCCTCCAAAACAGATGTGTGAAAATCAAGTCGCCGGACACCGTGTAAGTCGAGCAAAGGCAGCATGGGCCTTAACGACGGTAAAAGAATACCATTTTCTAGTTGAAACTCTTCAATAGCTTTCAACGGATCAGTACAACTAGTCAAAGCGTCACGAAGGAAGGTCTGACCTGGTACGCCTACCTCTTCTAGTCCAGTCCCGCCGGGTCTACTGGTAGATGCCATAATTTTAACTTTTTACTTAATATACTGAAATATGTGTTTTGTCAATTTATCATTTAGAAGTTTAAAGAATTCAATTCATTACAAACTATAAACATTTCTTTTTCCCGTAAAGATAAATTTGCCGATTTCAAAACTTTCCGACTAAGCGAAAAGTGGGAGAGGACAGAGTTAATCAAACGAATAAGTCAATGTTGTCCATATCACAGATAATGCATTCTCGTTAATCAAAAATTTGCATTTAAATGATGGCTTTTACTTTAAGATTATTGTTAAATAAAACGACATCTGCACAATGTTGTCCCGACATGATTTATTTATCCTATATTAATAATCTTATTTTAAAACAATTAAATCATTACACCATGACACCAACAACCCATATTTATTTTATCTTTGACAGTTTTTGATTTACTCTGGCTGATTATTACTCATTGGCTTGTTGCTTGCTTATAAGTTTGGCTCATTTGTAGTATAGAATAAGGTTAACGTCTATAAATAAATATATTTCTACAGTAGATTGAAGTATTGAATTGAAAAATAGAATTGAAAACTGACGGAAAAATATATAGTAAGATATTTATCACTTCAAGAACATAAATTGCGATGTCGGATAAACAAAAAACGTAAGATAGACTTACAATTCTTCAGTTTGTTTACAATTTTTCATTTAATTGTTTTTACCAATTGTAAAATTGTTTTTCAGTTTAATTTGCGGTGATGTTAATGGAAACTTTAATACATTGTTTTCCCGCGTTGAATCAATTGTGAAGAAATCTGGATCTTTTGATATTCTACTCTGTGTTGGGAATTTTTTCGGTGATGATAATTCTCAACTTGATGCATATAGAATGGGTACTAGAAGAGGTAATATTGTTGATTAAATTATAGTATATTCTATTATAGTATTAATGTCCAAGTCACAAAATGTAGTATTATAAATATTAAAAAAAAACACACATTGGCAACTTAATAACTAGAAACAAAAACAAGCTGCTGTAAGAAATAAAATATATATTTTCAGTTCCTGTAACTACTTATGTTTTTGGACCCAGCAATGAAAATCATGTTCAATATTACTGTGAAGAAGGAAGTGAAATTGTACCCAATGTAGTCTATATGGGTAAGTATTAATCTTGTTGTTGTATCCTGTTTGCATTAATTTAGTTAAATTTCAGCTATGAAACTGAAATTTAATACTGTATGACTTAAATTTTAGTTTTATAGCTATATAGTTCACTAAGTTTTATCAAAAAATTAACTCAGTTTTAAATGTGAAATAGATAATGACTTAACATACCCAAGTCTGTGTCTAATATTTGCATGTGTATCCTGTAGCTTTTGAAATTAAGTGATGATGTTTTTGGTTCTTTAAGTCCCATAAATTGAATAATAAAATTATTGTAGGTAGACGAGGCATATTCACAACTAGTTCAGATGTGAAAATTGCCTATCTTACGGGTCTATCGCGCAGAGAACTCGGTAAGGACATGCCAATGTGCACATTCGAGCCAAGTGACTGCAGTGCTGTGAGAGATTCCTGTTTCCGAGGACAAAGCGAGTATAGAGGTGTGGATGTGCTTATAACAACTCTATGGCCTGCTGGAATTGAACATGATGATTGTCAAAAGGTAACCTGTTAATTGCAGACTATAGACAGTACATAATCATTTCAACTAAAGATTTTTACATATGATTTAAAGTCATTCAAAATATTTTTTTTTACACCAATTTGGACTTTAATTTTTGTGTGTTTTAGATGGATGTGGCAAAAGAATGCTTGTCCGATTTAATTGCTTGGCTTGCAATCCACATCAAACCGAGGTATCATTTCGTACCTTCAGCAGATAAATATTACGAAAGGCAACCGTACAGGTAAGTGTATTTTTATTAGCTTTTTTTTTTATTAAATAAGGATCATAATGAAATTGTTAATGTGTCTGAAATATTGTGAATCCAAATGCTTAATTCAATGAAGTAACCTATACTAAACAACCTAGCATTACAATCCTAATATTATTTCAAAGTAAAGTAAACCATATAGACTTATTTATCATTACTATCGTGTTTTTGACAATTTTGTTTGTTATAGTATATGTAACTTTCCAGAAATCAAAGCATTCATCAAGATTACCGCGAATGTGCGACCAGGTTCATAGGGCTCGCGCCGGTGGGCAATAAGGTGAAGGAGAAGTGGATTTACGCGTGCTCTCTGCAACCTATCAGCAAAATGCGAATGACAGACCTCCTGCAGGCGACCACTGATGAAACTCTTTGCCCTTACGATCCCGACTTGATGAAGCAACACCAACCTGGTAAAGTGGTTAAGGTAAGAGTTTTTGCTAGGAAATGTAGGAATTGTAATATATATTTATTATGTCGTATTTTCGACTTGATTTTAAATTAAAAAAGGGCAGAATTGCTGCTCTACTTTGAATCCACGATTCTTTTATTTACTTTAACGTTATAAGAAAATTTCAATATGATAATGACTACAGGTAATGTAGGTAGGCAAACTAACGACTTACCAAACAAAGATAATAAAGAAAAAGGATTTATTATATTTTAGACAACGATTCTGTTACTGTAACATTTTAAAATGATTTCAATACAATAGTTAATGTAATAACAGCAAAATAACAACTAAATTAACAAAGAGAATAAAGAAAGAACAGTTTAAATACAGTGTGTATTTACCCAACCAACATTTTGCTTGCAGTCTGTCTTCTTCGACAGTCGATGATTGTCTGCGCGCCGCTCTTTTTTTTAGGATTAAAATTCCACTGTTGGCCTTTAAGAGGCCTTTACAGATTCACTGGGTTTAAGGTGGCAGAGCGCAAAAGGCGCTTACCTTAAACCTCGTTATTAGTAACTAAGCTCGAGAGCTCCCTCGGGAGCCTCGCCTTTATTGTGACGGGATTGGCAGGCCGCCGAGCTCGTAGGTCGCTTGGGACCGCTCCATGGAGTGACCAGGCTCAAGGGCCCCCGCGAGCGGACCTCGCGTTTAGCATTCTGATTCGAGAGTGCCCGAGAAGAGCGGACCCTGACTCGATCGGTAGCTATTACCGGGTTCCTCGCGCCGCTGTCCACGTCCCCCGCCAGCGGACGTTTAGTGATGACGTCACTGTATTTCATTATTTTAATTAGCGGGTAGACTCGATCATTATATTATAGGTAGAAGATTTTTTCTATAAGTAAAAGTAAAAGTTTTTAGTAAAAATTTAAAGTTAACTTTTATCATAAATAATTACCGCTGCGACATTTATATTATAATTTAGGAATTGTAAATAAATATAAAAAAAAAAAACAGAAATTGGAACACGTATTACTTTTAAACTGTTTTTTTGTACCATTCAGTAATATAATATGATAAGAGTGTGGAGTAAGGCATTTGAATTTTAAATATAAATTAAACTCCACTTTTAAATTTATCTTATAAATTATATATTTAAGCAGGAGTTTGTATTGTTTTAAATTTGCAGTTCTCTGGCAATGGACAATTCTTTTACAATCTGGACGCAACAGATGATGATCAAGGCAAAAGAAAAAGGAAGAGTGGTGGTGACACTGAAAGAAAACGGAGGGAATTTGATCCGGGTACGACTTGAGTTCAAGTATTTAACTCATAACTTTACAATAAAAACCTATTTGCAAGAAATAAAAAACTCCAAAAAATTTTTTTAGTTACCAGCTCACAATATTCTGGAAGTTTATAATGTATTAGTGGGATTATCAACTGATAATCTGGGCGGTGACATTTGCTTTTAGCATTTAAATGAATTTGAACTGTGATTCATGTTTATTTTCAGACAGTTGTTGGTTTTGCCTGTCCTCCCCCACGGTGGAGAAACATTTGGTGATATGTGTGGGCACTGACTGTTACCTCGCGCTGCCCAAGGGACCGCTCACTCTCTACCACGTCTTGATATTACCCATAGCTCATCACCAGTCGCTCAGTAAGGTAATGTATCAAACAGTGGTAGAGCGCGCAACGCCCTCGTCGTCACCGTCCCGTGAACCTCGCTTCTTACCACCTTGTAGTATAAACAAAACATATTTGTGTATTATAATTTATTTCAATTTATTTTGTGAGGAGTGTTTTTCGGGTTCGAATCTCGGATAGGACTAAACTGATGTTTGGATTTTTTCAACTTAATACCATCCCGGACTTTGGAATTTGTGCCCGATATGGCGATAGTTTCGCCGCCTGTCACATCATAGGATGTAACAACATACAATGTGGGTGCACTGTTTTACACCTCCGCCTACCCCTTTGAGGAATACAGGAGGGAGGTATACTTTTTAATGTAATAAGTTTTTTATAATATATATAACTATTTCAGGCACCGGACGAAGTCGTGAACGAGATAAAAAAGTTCAAAAATGCTTTGAAACAATTTTACCATTCGATGGACAAGGTCGTGGTGTTCTTCGAGAGGAACTACAAGAGTTCGCACATGCAGATACAGTGCGTGCCCGTCCCGCGCGCCCGCGCGCCGCAGCTGCTGGAGGTGTTCCAGGTGCTCATACACAGACGGCGATAGCTCAACCCATTCCTCATCTACTCCTCTTGTCTGGTATTCATAAAAATCTATCAAAAATATGTATATCAGTGGTAGAGCCAGCAACAACATCAGTTGCACGAATGTGCCGGCTCGACCGGTGAAATACCACGACCTCACAGAAGACGGGCGGGAAGCAGTATACTGCGTGCAATCTGATAAGTGAGGTGCCGGAGGCCCAACTTTGATCCTTTTCCCTTTCCCATCCTTTTCTAACTAGGAAAGGATGGAAAGGGGAAGAGGATATGACAGGGGAGGGGATCAATAGGAAAAGGAATTATCCTTTTCCTGTTGATCCCTTCCTCTGTCCTTTAAGGTAGGCAACGCACCTGCAACTCTTAAATGTTACAGGTGTCTATGGGCATCGGTCACTTAAGTGTACCGCTTGCTCGTTTGCCATCTTGTAGTATAAAAAAAATGTAATAAAAAAATCTATCAAAAATATGAAATAAAAAAAATCTATCAAAAAATATGAAATAAAAAAAATTATCAAAAAAATATGAAAAAAAAATCTGTCAAAAATATGAAATAAAAAATATTATATTTCAAGATTTTCCTAAAGTACTGGCAGCAAATACTTTGTGAGCGCCATCTAGTAATGTATCACAACTGCAACTCACAGGCGGTGTAGGCAACTTTAACTCATGGATTGTCTTCCTACTACTGAAACCTTAAAAAAATAAAAAAGTATTCTATTAATAATTGAAAATTTAAACAAGATGCGTGCATAAAAAACACTCACGCTTGTGTTAGAAGGAGTAGACAGAGGTGCAACAAGTGCGGCCGCGGCGTGCGTGTGACAGTGCGTATTGATAGCACGAGGTGTGCCGCGTGTCCGTGCGCATCTCCACAGACCACGTCGTCTGTTGCAGGACGAGGCCGCCATGAACAGCATACAGATAGAAGTGCTGCCGCCGTACGCCGACATCGCGCAGGTGGTGCTCCCCGGCGCGCCCTACTTCCTCGCGGAGCTGCCGACCGGAGACCAGATATTCGCGAAGACAAAGCAGCACTTCCCTTTGCAGTTCGGCAGGTAGTTACTGGTTCTCCGGCTGCCGGTGGAGGTTGTGGAGGCCTGTGACGAGAGCCTGCTGTCTGTCATAAATTGCCTTTATTCAGTACGTCACTAATCTGATCCCGACGCTGCCACTCGCTTTTGCATTACATTTTACAAGTTACTCGGATTTCATAAGTATGAAAATCACCTTCTGCCTCTTTCTGTTCCAGTCTTCCTTTTGTCACTCTGAGAGGGACAACACATTGATATGTCTTTTGATTTTAATAACGTATTTTCAGGGATGTACTGGCAAGTCCTCCGATATTGAATTGTGAAGACAAAGCGGACTGGAGGCAGTGCCTCATCAGCCGCGAGGAAGAGGAGACGCACGTCGCGGCCTTCAGGGAGCACTTCAAGCCTTTCGACTTTACCGTTAACCAAGACAGTGATAGTGAATAAATTAATTTTACGCTAAAATGTTTTTTTTTTTCACCTTTTAATAGTTATGATTAGACGTGTTGACTTCACATTATAACTAACTAAAGACGGTATATTTCTAGTAATAAATTACATAAATGCATATAATGTAAACAGAGGATACTGAACGGGGCTCTATAAAAACTGGGACAGTAAATAGGTGGGATTAGAAACAACTAGCGTCAACAATCATTCAAGATAAATTATCAATCTCGCAGTGATATGAAATCACAACTTTATTTATTCAAAAGTACCTGAAAATAATATAATACAGATAATAAATACCTTTTGATAATACGACGGCGGCGCGAGTCGCCGACCATAGAGCGCATCGGTTGGCTTGGTTCTCTGGGATTGTTAAGGTACAATGTGGAGTGTTCAGTATGTACCCACGAATAATATAAAATGTATGTCTGCATACCGCCCTCTGTGGCACATTAATGAACCAGTCGACATTTAACTGTTGTTTCACTAACACAAACCTAACATTGGCGACGAAGACTTACGAATTATTTCCACGTGTGCATACAACTGTTACAAATCAATAATGCCCATTGGACATATCGAATCGTTCAACTTCGAAAATAATAATTGGGACGCTTATGTGCACCGAGTTCAACAATTTGTGTATTTAAACAACATTGCCGAGGAATTACAAGTGGCGACTTTAGTGACCGTCGTTGGCGCGGAGTGTTACGATTTGATGTGCGACTTATGCTCGCCGAATACGTTCAGCGAACTGGTCGCGCTTGTGAAGGAACACCTGAAGCCCGAGCGGTCGGAGATCGCGGAGATGCACGTGTTTCGTGATAGTATTCGCGAGTATCTTCAATCTCTAAAATATTTGGCGAAAACGTGCAACTTTGGAGATAAATTAGAGGAGAACTTGCGAGACCAATTTGTCTCGGGTTTGTGTAATGAAGACATGAGATCGAGGATCTTTACGGAAAGGCATGTCGACTACAAGCGTGCAGTGGAGCTGGCGGTCGTCCTGGAGGCGGCGGACCGGCACGCGGCGTGGTTGGCGCACGAGGCGCATATCGACGGCTTGCATTTGAAGCAGAATTGGCGCAGGCGCAGCTTCGCGCTCCCGGGCAAGCGCGGGTGCGGCCGAGGCGTAGCGCGCATGCTTTCGTTGTGGTAAATCAGGGCATTTGGAAGGCAAGTGTCGTTTTAAGTATTACAACTGTAATTTATGTGGCGAAAGGGGTCATATTAAATCGGTTTGTAAGAAAAATAGAACAGGAAAATACGTCGAAAATAAATCGAATGAAAATAATTTTTTTAATGATTCTGACACGGATGATGAAAGCTGTTACTTTTATAATTTAGTTATCAGTAGTGAATGGGTGATGGGCCTTATTTTGTTTAGTTAAATGTTGAGAATGTTAAATGTAAATACGAGATCGATACGGGAAGTAAACTTTCGGTAATTTCAAAAAAGATTGCGCTAAATATTTTTCAAAGATATCCGTGCGACAACAACAATTATGTCTTAAGTCGTACACGGGTGACGTCATCGAGACTCTCGGTTACATTGTTGTTAATGTAAGTTGTGGCGATAAAAAAAAGCATTATTAAATTTGCATATTATTGAGCGCCGCCTCTTATGGGTCGTTTTTGGATTAATAATTTAAAGTTATCTATTGTACATTGTTATAATTTAACTGAAGAAGACTCGATGGTCAACACTTTACGTAAAGAATTTCCCGAGGTATTTGCTGAAGGTTCGGGTACATTTAAGTCTGAATTTAGGCTATATCTTAAGAATGAAGCGCCCGTTTTTGTAAAAGCGCGCCCGATTCCTTTAGCGTTGCCGTTGTAAGCCGGTAAAGGAGGAACTCGAGCGTTTACAGCGGGATGACGTCATTTACAAAGTCGATCGTTCGGACTACGGTACGCCTATTGTACCGGTAATTAAAACTAATGAAAGCATTCGATTGTGCGGTAATTATAAGATAACAATAAATCCACTATTAAAGGACTATCATTACCCGCTGCCACGTATCGAGGACCTCTTCGCCGCTTTGGGAGGTGGTGAACAATATATTAAATTGGACCTGTCCAATGCCTTTCAACAATCTTTGTTATATAAAGATTCTGAAGCGATGACGGCTGTAGAGGATGGCGGCGATGGAAGCAGAAATAAAACTCCAAAATGTCTTGCGCACTCTTGACGGTGGGACTGTTGGCCGTCGACTATAATGAGCCCGTGTCAAGAGTACCTCCAATCTCTCGTTTATTTTATAAAATTGCACACAATTTTTCGATATACCTTCTTAATATAATATTATACTTCTTAATATAATATAATATTACAATATTGCCACAGATAACAAATTTATTAACTAAACACGAAAATATAGATAAAATATTCTAAGAACTAGGAAAACATTAAAACAAACATAATACAAAAACAACACGATAGATTCCATCGTCTACAATACCGCACCCTAGTGCTGATTGTCAGCACTATGTCCTTGTACCCTGGTGCTGGACGCCGTAACATACTCGTGCGCAAGTCAATGCGTTGCACCCGTTCGTCCTTATGTATCGGAATACAGAACAAAGTACCACCGGACGCGAACCCGCGGTCGCTTTGCTCGAACGACGGCTACGCGGCCGCCTCGACCTCCTGTGGCCCGACGCCGCGGTGCGCGTGCGCTCGCGACAATCTCGCGACCGACGCACAACGTCGCTTCGGGTACATTCGCAAAATGAACCGGTTATGATAAGAAATTATACTAAGTCAGGGCGGAAGTGGACTGGTGGAATGGTGAGTAAGCGAGTCGGACACGTGTCGTATACAGTGAGGAAGAGCGAAAGCGAGGAAAAGTCATATAATCACGGTATTCTCTCAGTGTATCGAACGTAGCGAATTTATTTAGTTCAGTAGTCACTCCCGAGTGCGACAGTGATAGGTATATAGACGCAGTAGGAGAGGAGGTAGGCGCGGGCGCGGGGGCGGCAGATACGGCGCAGTGCCCGACACGTGCGGAATCCCCACCGGCCGCGAATGATAATCGCCCACACAGGCAAGCTGCATTCCGTTGTCGTGAGAAACTTAAAAAATGAGTGTCAATTAAACATGTAAAATATAATAATGGTATAATCATAAAAAAGAAAAAAAAATTAAAATGGTATTGTGAAGTAAATTATAAGAAATAATATGTTACTTAGTTTATAAAAATTTAAAATTTTAGTTGTTTGCTTTAGATATTGTTCTTTTATAATTTTTTGATTTTAACAGGGAAAGGTGTTATGTATGTACCTACGAATAATATAAAATGTATGTCTGCATACCGCCCTCTGTGGCACATTAATAAACTAGTCGACATTTAGTTGTTTTTTCATTAACACAAACCTAACAGATAGCAATGCTTCTTCTCTTCCTCTAATGTTGCGGGTGTCCATGTCCATATAAATATAAATAATAGATATTAAATTTTATTCTGCAAGTTTTTGTTTCTCTGTGTGATCGCCTCAGAAAATATGTGATCACACAGCAGAACTAAAGAACCGACATTGCTCGAAGAATTGCGAACTTTAAGTGGCAATGGGTCGGACACATTGCTCGCAGAGCCGATGGCCGGTGGGGCCGAAAGGTCCTGGAACGAAGGCCACATTCAGGAAGTCGCAGCGCAAGTAGCCCTTTCTCAAGATGGACCGGCGATCTTGTCCGGGTTGCGGAAGCGCACTAGATGAGGGTGGCAGAGGATCGATCATTGTGGCGATTTATGGGGGAGGCCTAAGTTCAGCAGTGAATGTCAAACGGCTGAGAAAAAGAAGAAGTTTTTGTCACTAAAACTTATGGATCATAAATATAATATAAACGATAAATGTGCTAAGGTATTCCAAATGCAAATTAAACAATTACAATATGACATAATCCTATAAATCAAACGTAGTCTAGACTACGGAGGCCAACTATAGGCATTTGGCACTTCTAAAGTTTCGAAAACTTTTATCAGTGTTGAATTTACGTTTAGAGAGGCAGTTACAAAATCGATGTATTTGGGATAAATGTAAAGTACCATGATCTCAGATTGCGTCGTACTTCCTTCACATAACGCTCGAACTCGCTAAATTAAATCTATTAATATCCTCAGATCGTATAATTCGCGACTTGTCGACCAATCAACGCAAGCGATTCGCCAGCGCATTGACCCTGTAATATTATTTGAAGTCACAGGCTCATGGAACAGACGCGTGTGATGTCTAACAAGTGTTTAAGTTTATAAGTTTTAAAATTATTGGATTCTAAAATGATTTTTCGTTATCAAAGTTCGTTATTAAATTTTAGTTATCGGTGGCATTTATTAAATGCAAGAAAGAAACAATACGTCTTACAGGAAATGACGCAATTAAGTCCTATTTCTTTAGCTTTTTATATTTCTATTTTATTTATTTATTTCGTTTCTTATAAAAGTGATAATGAGTAAATAAAAAATGTTGTTAATTATTTAAACCTAAATTTATAACCTAAAATATAATCTGTAATTAAAAAAAAGTTCGATTGTTGCTAGGCCCTTATTGCCTGCATAATTGTGCTTGGCGAGTGACATAACAATTCTGGGAGGTTACAAGTACAGACGTGTTCAAGTTTTCTGAGGTAATTTATTAATATAAATTAAGTTTATATCGAAATATTTAATTGTTTTTTTACTCTCGCAATATGATTAGATAGTGATGACATATAATTAATACTATAAATTAGTAATAAATATATAATTGTAATAAATGATGTAAGAGTACGAAATATTGCAAATTTTAGATAAATTTTAAAACTTCAAATTAAAAAAAATTAATAAATTTAGCTCCATCTATGAAAAAGTGTTGAAGTATTATTATTTTACGTCATTTTAATATCTTAGGCTATTAATTAATTGGAATTGTATGCGGAGATTGGTGAAATATTCATGTTAGAAAATGGTAGGAAAACTGTTCTGTTCTGTTTCTATTAAGTTACATTAACCTTAGATAAAGATTGTAACTTTATATATTTTACGTTTAAATCTTTGTTTGTGGTTTATTTTGGAAGGAATTCAATATTTTCAGTACTAAATACAATATTTTCAGTACTAAATACTTTATCATAATGTTATGCATGTTTGTTGTGTTTTTTTTTATCTTAGTTTACGAATTTTTAAAAATTTTTGTAGCAAAATTTAAAATAAATCGATTATACTATTATAATGATCATTGACATTGGGATTAGTAAATAAATGTTGGTAAAATAGATTTTTGTTCACGAAATTGCTTAAATGAACGTGGTTGTTATTTGCATTAGTGGTTTAGTTTTTTTAAGTTTTCCTTGTCTTTTTCTACGTTAAATTGTAATGCGTTATAGCGTGTTAAACATTCGATAATCTTTATAATAATAAATTATCTTTTTTATTTTTTATAACCTGGAAGTCAACTCTAAACGGAAATTAATTTTGGAACTACATGTCAACATAATATTATTGAAAAGGTACGTATTTTTTTAACTTGCACTTTATTTTTCAGGAAAGATTAAAAGTAATAATTGGTCTATAACTGCGGGATGTTATATGTAATTTTATCAATGCAAAGGACCTATTACTGAAGGTCGAATTTATACTTTTATTTTATATTTATTTATTTCCTTTATTCAAAGACCATCAGCAATTTTTACAACATATATATACTGCCGGTCAAAAGTTATTGTTCTATCTTTAATAAACTTTTAACTCACACATACGTATTTTCATACCCTTTAAATATAACTTAATACAATTGACATATGAACTTAAATATCTATTGATTTAATCAGATAAAATTTTCAAAATGAAACATACTTCTGTTTCAATTTACTCTTCCGTGAAATCAATTTAATTTCTGGCCACAGACAGTAGTTAATTGCATTGAGTAGTTGTATTCATGGTAGAGTCATGTCTACTATTATTGAATACGAGTCGTCGAAAACTACTCTAGTATTTACAGATTTAATATGGGCAAATACAATACATTAGTAGTGTATAATAGTTTCTTAAAGAATCTTTCATAAATAGAGGTCTTTAAATATAAGAAGCGAAACAAAATAAAAAATAATTAAAGAATCATTTGTTTATTTTCCGAATCCCGAATATAATTGTAAATGCATAATTTTACATCGTAAATTAATGACAGATTCAATGATGAGTTCTGTTTGATTTAGATATTCGAAGAGTCAAATAAACTTTCTATTTATCGTCGTTTGTATAAAATAAATAATAAAAAAATATATACACATACAGTCCTGTAGAACAAAGGCAGGCAGATATGTATTACAGATTCATATTTGGCGTTATCCTGGCACACCTCTGTCGCTACTACATCCATACCTCTATAGAGTCTACACAAACATACTTTATTTAATATGTTATTAGTTCGATAACTATTAATTCATTTAAAATTCTCCTTTTTTCAGTAATCCGTGACAAGAAATTAGACAGTACCCAATGAAACGACCGCTGGAAAGATCAGCTGTGGATCTACCCTACCACCGATAGAGGGCAGCATTGGGGTTGAGATATTGCTTACGATTTAATGGACTAAAATATCCTTAATGGAATATTATTGAAGTTCGTTAGCACCTCTGTAATGAAAAAAAAAAAAACAATTCAATTAAAGTTATTGTGCGCTAAATACTTTGAGTTTATAATACTAAGTCGTACATTTGTAAATACACACATAATGTATATACGTGTATACAAATCGACGGGTGCCAAGAACAAAACCGTATGTGCAACATTCCCAGTACGACGATATAAAGTTCGTATCTCGGTAGGCAGAGTTGCAACTAGTTTTTTCACATTTCACCATATGTTTTCCGTCCCATAATGTGATAGAGGGCGAGCCTATCGCCATACCGGGCACACATTCCAAACTCCGGACTGATATCAAGTTGAATAAATCCAATGCAAACGCTAGCAGTGCCGGCGACCAATACAGTGTAATAACTTTGAAGGACCAGCTCGGAGAGGTACTGCCCAAATTTAGTAACAACTTTAATGTTGTACATTTAAACGCGCAGAGTATACAAGCGCATTATCTCTCTTTGTTAGCGACATTCGTTAATCTTCATAACGTTGATGCCATATTAATATCGGAGACATTTTTGAAGGATTTTATGGATACAAATGTAGGCGACCTGCCAGGCTTTAACCTGATACGTAACGACAGAGCGGGCAAAGGCTGTGGAGGCGTCGGAATTTATTTGCGCAAAGAGCTGAAATATAAAATCGTCGACAGATCACCAAATGATTACACCATGTCTGCTGAATACCTTTTTATAGAAGTCTTTCATGAAGAAACCAAATTATTCTTGGGTGTGTTTTATAGCCCATCTTTAAAAATTGATTATTTTTCAAACTTCGAAAACCTGCTCAAAACACATCGTCCTAAATATATACATTTTAATATACTAGGCGACTTCAATACGGATTTATTGAAAAAGAATAGTCGTCGTAAAAAGTTGCTTGCTATCATTGATGGGCAAAATTTACATAACCTGCTTCTTAACTCGACTCATTTTTGTCGCGATTCACCCCCTTCATGGTTGGATCTGATCATAGTTTCTGATCCAGCTAATGTGTCGAAGCACGGCCAACTGGGGAGTCATTTCTCATTTCATGACTTAATTTACGTATCAAACAAATTGAGCTCTCCGAGGAAAAGGATCCCTCCCATTTTTACTGTACCGATCTCTGTTGAAACTAAAGAAGAACCTTATGGGGAAAAACTCAATGTACGAGAAGCACTTGCAAAACAATTGACAGCATTGTCAACCTTCAAGAATGGTGATCGTGGTGAAAATGATATAGAAGCGTATCGAACCAGCCGGAAACCAATCGAACAACACGAACAAACGTTTAAACGCAAAAACTTGAAAATGAGTCGTAAAAATCTTCAAAAGAAAAAGAAATAATGACAGCTTAGGGATTGAATCGATATAAGGTTTTTTTTAAGGACTTAGTAGAAAGATTTGGTATTAAATTTATTTATTTTCTTAATCGACTAAAATCGACTGGATCAAATTAGGTATAGGATTGCTTTGGTGGCGTAGTTGTATTATTTATTTATTTATTTATTTATTCATTTATTTACTTATTACAAGTTCCAAAGAGACAAAAGAGATAATTTACAAAAAAAGGGGAAAAGAAAAGAAATTTACAAAATCAAAAATTTAACATAGATATTTACATAGATAGTAATCAAGTTAACAAGTAAAAAGGGCAGCGCTCAGCATAAGTAGTGGAGGGTCCACTACACTGATTTTGCAGCGCTGCCCCGTCAGTAGTGTCCGAACATACTATTCCATATATTGTGATGTATATACCTTTCCACATAGTGTTCCATATTGTGTAACAGCAGAAAAGAGGTTATTAGGTCTCGGGTTTGAATCCCGGGTCGGGCCAATAGTGACATTTGGATTTTTCAACTCTATATCAGCCTAGATTTGAAATTTGTGCCCAATATGATGATAAGCTCATCACCTTTCACATCATTGAACGGAAAAACATTTTGCGATAGGCCTTTGCCTACCCTTTCGGGGATCACAGGCATGTAGTATTTTTTTATGACTTTATAAAGATCAAAATCATCATTTTTTGAAGTTGGGTCACCGATGAGGCGACATCACGTCGGGGTCACCAATATGAAGATCGTCCGGCCGTTCTAGGCAAGACGACTTTATTACTCCGTTAATTTTTCATAATTAAAACAACTTCTTCTGAACTAACTGTTATATATTACATCGTGCAAAAGTCAACCGTCTATTCTAGACGAAAGCAAAAACAAAAGTCACTTTGACATAAATATATAAAATTAAAATTAAAATATTAACAAAGACTAAAACGCTACAAGTTTAAAAAATCTTTCAGTTTTGTCGATTGTTTTCGTATGCTTCCTAACATTATTTACTTGTGATTAGTTGGATCATAAATATCATAAATAAAATAATTAATTACGCATTTACTATTTTCTAAAGATGAGATAATATTACAGATTTTGTGTATTCAACAAATAAATAATATTTTTTTATACTGTCGTTAATGTATGTACATGAGTGAGATATTTAGATGGAATTAAATTATTGTGTATTGTTTAAATGTAATAGCTAAATGAATTAGATCATTGCTAGTTAAATACAGCTAAAGTGTTAAGTTATTTATCTTTTTATATATAATTTTGTTCATGTATTGAATGTTACTAAACCAAACTATTAGTAACGGTTACTTAAAGTTACTTTTCGTATTTCAATCACATTTTTTTTCCAAAGACTTTTTCGTTATATTTATTAAATCAATGCTGTTATTTTTTGAATTTTTCTATTTCTTTAATATATATGACATATTTACTCAAAATTGTTTTAAGCAGAAATAATTATGTAATGTTTTATAATCGAATTAAACTTTTTTTTATATTTGATGTGTTTTCGTCATTCGCCTATTATTCATTTTCAGCTGCTTTTTCTGATTTTCGGTCGACTCTAAATTTTATTTCGTAATGCTAATTTCTCTATATTTTTGTGCAAATTTTATATTACAATAGTGTACTGTAAACTTCAATGTAGAGCAGTTTTGGAGTTCATGTAATTGGCACATATATTTAACATGTGTCAGTCTAAAATAAAAAAAAAGTTCACTTGGGTGTTTTACCATTTTGTGGCCAAATGGTAAAACACCTGTTTTTTTACTATATAATATATTTATTTTTATTTTTAATAATATGTTATTTTACCTATAAAATAACGTATTATACCCAAGAAGTTAACCTTGAATTAATTAGGATGGAGTAAATATACAAAATATTTATACACGTTAAAAATATTTTTAGTAATTGAAATAGGTCTATTTCTTAATTCTGTTATTTGTTATTAGTTTGTGAATTTAATTTCATTACATAACAGAAAATACTTTTTAGATAAATGTGTTACATATAATAAAAAATCAATTCATTGAAATCTGCGTAGCGGTTTGGGGGAGGTTTTAAGCAATGGTTATTCGTTTTCACGGTAATCTATTTGTTTAATTTTGACAAAGAAAAATATACATGCATATTATCTTTGGTTTCAAAAATATTAGTAGATTGTGAAATAATCTACTAATATTTCTTTTAACCATTTCACTAAGATTAACCTTTTATGAGGATGTAGTTTACGTTAATAGGGAAACGGTGGATTCTAACGTCGGGTTTACATTTTAAATGTAATTTGTTCGAACATTGCATACTATTCTAAGCACCAAACAAAATTTTAATAAAAATATACAAACTAAAGAAAGATACATATAGATATATGTATATATTCGGATAGTGTGATATCTCAATTATAGAAAAACATATAGTTATTTGAAATTAATATCGATTTTAAAATAATCGATGTAATAGTGTAATTTTAAACAGAATAACCAATAGCATACGCTGTCATTTTAGAGGTACAGAATATATGCGAGGCTTTATATAACGAATAATTGGTTTATGGTTCTAATATTTAATCGATATTATGTCAATAAAATTTTAATATTTGATATAGTAATTGTCAATTTATTTTTGTACCTACACATCGACAAATTCAATTGCATAAAAATAAAAAAACAATGTTTTTCCTCATAGTTATCGTTACAACATAGTAATGTGTACTAATATTCTATAAATGTACATCGCATATCTCTACCGGCTTCTAAGGTCATCGAATGAGTCAGCAGCCGTATGCACGTGCATATCGAATTTATTAAATTGGCGTGTAGACGTGTACCAAGATTAATAATGTTAATATTTTTATATTTTATTTACACTGCGTATCGATTTCTAAAAAATGTGCAATCAATTAATTTAAAGTGATAAATTATCTGTAGAACTCTACATTGCAAGAAAGAGACAAAGGAAAAGTTAGAAGGAAATTATGTGAATACGGTTTCCGTCGTTTGATTTATAATTTATTTATATTTGTAATAATTAAAATGAAAATGAAGTGTAAAGTAATTAAAATATTTTCCAAACAAGAATTAGTGTATAAAACAATTTTAAATATAATTTAATAATAATAATAATCTATATCGATGAAGCACTTGCACAATGAATCTCTATGGACAAGTGCAGTGGTTGGAAGTGATAAGAAACAACACGTATTTTTAAAAGTTTTCTCAGGTATTTAATAATTAATTATTACTTTGTAACTTTTAAATTGATACGTAATGCATACAAAAAGTTTTATTACATCACTTACTATTGTATTTCATAACAAAATGATAACTTTACAACTTTACACAATAATATATAGGTTACTTTATGTATATAAAGTTTTATTGTTAAACACTGGAAAGTCTATTTTAATATGATATATAATTTAATATTGATATATTTAATCTTATTAATAAGAATGTATTCCATATAT
>JAABKM020000008.1:3230712-3264926 GCA_016277805.2 Papilio aristodemus | reverse complement strand
TTTCGTATTAATAATAAGTCACAGTTAAGTCAGGAAATAGACTGAACTGTATCTTTCGAAAGAAATAAGATATTGTGCACTTTCAGTCAATAAGATTTTATACTGTCCTTAAGTGAAAAGTGGGCCCTATAAATATTGATTTTATATTAAAAACTAAAGAAAGTATGGACAATTTTTTTTTATTGCTGGTTTTAATCATAGAGGCACTTTAACAACAACATAATAACGAGGCAGCCCGTGTGCCGAAACTGCTAAGTATATGCAACCTAGATAAAATTTTTTGTACACAAATAACATTTCTAGGCACGTACGTCACGTCACGTTTATCTTCTTCACTAATCTTTATTGTTCCACATTGGAAACCAACTAGGGGGCGTTTTTATATAACTCTTAACATCAATTACATTTAGTTTACAATACATGTGACTTACAATATTAATTCCAACTACTTTTATATAGTAAAATATATTTCAATACATTTTCGCAATCAGTGTTTAAGATTAGAGATGTCTTCTCATATTTTTATTGTGGATTTCCTGCGAATATCTTTGCTTCTATTTTTGAATATATACAGTAAGTATTTAGGTATATTCGATTTAAGGACAAAAGTATACTTTTTTTGTAATATCCAGGTTTTAATATAGATATTTTTATGTATCAACTTCTTTCCTTTACACCTTTGTGATTGTTGTGGATCTGTGGCAGAGAATTTACTTTTCATAGTAAAAATGTCAGTTAAATATGGACTTTTACATACAATTTGTTTGCCGCATTTTCCGCATTGAATGTGAAAATAAATTCTGCAATTAATATTTTTCCGCTTCTATGTATTTATAAAACGATATCGCGGTATAGATAAAAGATAGTGTTATCGACGCGCTGTAGTGACTTATCCGAAATGCAATGTACTAGGATAACAAAATATCTTCGACATATGGCCGAAGCAACAATATCCGTAAATAACAAAGTATTTTTTTAAATAATATAACAAGTAATAATCATTTATGTTATATATGTGGTCAGAATTATGCTGATCTAACAACAAAGGGATGGTTTAGACGTCTGTCTAAGACTGAAATTCTTTGTAAACAAACTCACTTTCTAGGCTTTGTTTCCATAGCAGGTGTCGTAGGTGAACGGGGTACGGCTGTGGTATTCGATTTGAAAAATTGCGTTGAATTTTGTATCTGTGGTGTTGGTGTACGACCGTGGTTGCTATCATCACTGTGTTTCTGACTGTTCCATCTCTTCAATGTGAAGAATGGTGGCTTCTTTTTCACTTTTTCCGCCATTTCACAATACCAACACTTGTATACATCAAACTAAATACGTTCGCAGTAATCAACTGAAAGTTATAAATTGGCCGACGATTTGTTATGAGATACTCACACTAGATTAGAATAAACTGATAAGATTAAATCATTAACCAATTACGAGTACTTTGTATCGAATTATTTACATTTATAATTTGTATAGCAGTAAGTAAACGTCGATATAGTGTAGATAGGCATGGTATGAGATGGGCTTATGATTTAAGGAGTCTACTAGATATGGGCTGCGAAGTATGATGGATGACGTCTAGGAGTATGAGGACTATTGACTGGAGAGAGAAAAAGAAGTGTTTGGAGGAAAACATTACGAAAAATCTGATATTACTCCAAATAGTCCATGTCTTTGAAAAACGAAGACAGGTTGAGAAGTTCATTCGTGTTACATATTATATAAATTGACGGAAAGTTGTGAATTTAACGTGTTATTCTCGTAGTTATCTCGACGGTTTATAGAATGCACAATTCAAATGAAATCGGTATTGCGACGGGTTTCATAAATAAATTTTTATTACACTGTACTCTCCGCCCACACGCGAGCCTGAATAATTACCGTGTCCTTACCGGACATCGAGCGCATCTTCACAAACCGTTATTCTACAATAACCCCTTAAAATATTGCAACCTCGAAGCCTACATTGTTTCGAGGTTGACCGCGACATCCTTACGAATTTGGCATGTATCGATAAACCTTAGTGTTATTCTCAATTTGTATATGAAGGTAACAATTTTATATCCTTTTAGTTTTATATATTATTATTTGTGAACTTGCACCTCGTCTTTCGAGAAGTATAAAATAAAAGTAAAAGTTTGATACGGTACACTTTCTTTTGATCATTTTCAGAATAAAGTATTTACTAATATAATATATTAATACTGGGTGGTATAGTATTTAATAGTAAGTTATTAAATAAATGTTTAAATTTATCCATATAAGAAAGTAAATCATGAAAATGTGTACATTACATGCCGTTTATAACATGAAAACACACAGCGAATACATTTCCTTTTGTGGAAGAAAAAAAATAGTTAAAATTAGATAAGAAAAGACAGAGGATAACAATATAAATGTGAGAAATAGTGAAGCGGTCGCCAACATCAATCACTTTCCAACTAAGGTTAAGATGGGTAATGGGTCAAGTTATACATGGATTCAAGTTAGTTAGAGAAGTCCCAAGGTAACCATGTCACGCACTGTCTAGCAGATCAGGCTGAACAACTTTTCAAGGCACTTTACGCTGCCAATTAAATCCTTATAAGCATGCGCATGGTAAAGCATATACGCTCATCGCTAGTGCATGCTAAGGATTTTTATTTTTCTGTAGACTACGACAATAGAAGCATAATGTTTGTTTGATGTAATGTAACTGTTCCCTGTACACAACAATTAAGTTGTGGATGTGATATTACACGTTAAAGAAAAGTCAAGCTGCTCGCAAAAATATTACAAAGTTTAAAAAAGTGACGAGAACTGTAAATAATCCAAATTTTCTTCTTAATCCAATTTTCATCATCATTTGACATCATCGCTTTTATAGTTTACATAAATTAAACCAAAAAAAATCATTGCTTAATTTTCTAGTAGCTAAAAATTTATTTTACAATTTTCGATCTATTAATGTTTCGTATATTTGTAATCCAATTGATTAGATTAAGTTATCTTTTATAAAATAACTATGAGATTATTGTGTATTTCAACTCAACTTTTGTAACGGTATATTTTGCTCAAATAACTTATATTGTCCCTTTGAACTTGTATTCGTCAGTATTTATCAGAATTAAACGATGCACGTTTATCGGCCGAATAGATTGTAAATATGCCGAGCCTATTCCCGGGTTTACGACATTTCTAATGTGCAAAATTGATAGAACACTATCTCGTTCTGCGATAGCAATATTTGTACGCGTGTTTCCGTCTTACGATTATCCCGGCCTACTGTTCTATAAGTATATTTATGGTCTTTTAAACGGATTGTACTTTCTGATCTAACTTGAAGGTTCAGTATTTGTGGAGACGCCCTATTCTATCGAATCGAATCATGACATAACACATTTATTCCCTATTTTCCTTACATATTAATAATTTCAAAGTATTCCACACATCACACGTTATTTCGTAGTTCGTAGACTGGATACAAAGATTCCTCGCCTAAATTAACACTAATCAAGCAGTTTTTATCTCTATTTGTACCCACTCAATCACCAACAATTTGAATATTCAAATTGTTAACGAATTAATCATTAAATGCGGTCAGTTTCATTGTAGAAGTGAGCAGATTTTTTTCTCGTGTTTATATTCCAGTTCGAACGTGGTCGTTGACTCGCGCGACGTCTAATTAGCTATGCAAATCATGGTTAATAACACTGACGAGTTTTATTAGAACAAAAACGGTTTCAAACCAATTTATATAGCGAGAGTGTCTAATTAAAATAAATCTGTTCTTACTTTACACACATCAATTTCTTGGAGACTACAAGACTCTATACGCTTGATTTTTGAGCGTTAGTGAGCGTAGTGGATCACGGCAAGGCTACACAAGTCGGTTTTTCGACTGTGATGCCGTGAACAATTTTTTTTTTGGGAAACACTTTTCTGGGTATAACAAATTCAAAATTTAAAAGAATATAAATTCGTATTGACATTTTATAACCTTCAAAAAGCTTTTAGAAGTATAAGTCATCACTATTCTATAGGTCGGTGTGATAGAACTGGAATTTGGCTATAATTCACAGCCGACTTGCATTAATAAATTTCATACTTTTAAAATTTCTATTGCATATTCAGGGTGATTACATCCCTAGGTGTTACCCTTTGTAATTATGTCTTACAAAGCTTTTTTTATGGTGTTTTGTATGAACCATTTTGAGAGGGAAATATTTATCCTACTGTTTGTTTCGTTCGCCATATTTATTACGTATTTTTACCGCTTGTGTTATGTGGAGTGTAAACGTACGAACAACTGTTTTCAACAATTGCGTTTTCGTTTACCGCGAATTCCAAATTCCTTGCAAACCTCCCACACCACCGGTTGGTATTTCGTAACTGTATGCTTTCATCTTAATTTATTGTTCCGCACAACTGTGTTTTTATATGTCACTAGCTGTACCCGTTCACACGTTGTTGTGTGAACAAAAAGGTAGTGTGACATAAAAAAAAATTAAAAACCTTCCCAGAGAAATACCTAATAATTTCGCAAATTTTCAAGGCGATTGGTTGTATGGTTTTTAAATGTATTGAGTACAGACAATCACACGCACATTCATACATGTATAAGGGGGGAGAGATAATATCGCAATTCATCAAATGAAATACAGATGTATCAGTACCTTTATTTCAGAATATGTACAAGAATGTCGCTAAGTCGCGGTATTTCCCTGGTTAAATCAATCCATCCGTGCTGCCGTTTATCCTGCTGTTGGATTAGGTAATCCTTTAGTTATTTTTGTTGTGTACTCTTAAGTACTTGTTTGTGGTTATAGAATCTTTTTACAACTTTCCTCTTTACTTGAATTGTTCAACAAATACTTAAGTGATCCTGCTACCTATAATAAGAAAGAACATTTACCTTAAATTGGCCACCTTAATCTGATCGTTACATCGCATCAATGACATTAAGTTGACGTGTTCTGAATTTATGATATGACCATTTAAACGAGATAGCTAACGTTTTAATAAAGGTTAGCTATTTTGCTAGAATATGGTCGCTTGTGAAGCATACACAATTGACCTCAGAACATAGAATTGTAAAGGAAATGAATTTTCGTATAGAAAGCTAGATCTTTCAAATCCTGGTTGTTTGTGTCATTGTCCAAAAGCTTAGAAAAGACAATAGCGCGTATAATGTTCTTTAGGTGGTCATTTTAACGGAAACGTCACATTTCGTTGTTATTATAATGGTCGTATTTCTGGAAAGAAACTTCCTACGTAATGTGTGCGACGAACGAATAGGAGTCGTTCTAAATGTGACGCTTTCCACCCGGGACTATGTGGGTTAAATAGTTCATTAACACAACAATGCTATCGTTAAATATACATTATTCAAATTAAATTGATCACATAGGCTCTGCATGAGTTAAGTGTAAGGTTTCTATGCTGATTTGTAATGAATAATGCACTGAATCAATACATCTCTGTAAGTCCAAACAGTGTTAAGTTCTTTCCGCTCGTAAAATCATTGTATGTAAAACGTAATTTCATTTAATGCTTTTCTCTAAATATATTACCATATGTTTCTCGGTAATTTTACATATTATTAAAATATTTATTAACTATAGTAATGTGAAATTGACTATGAGTACATATTTTAAGTTACTCAAACAGATAAGAAACCCTAATAAAACTCGTAATAAGCGATTTTCCTATAGTTTACTTAAATGCACAAAAACCCATATTTGTGTGATTTCATTCTAATGTGATTTGTTTTGTTCCTGTTATTGTGTACGCATAATACCTAAGTTAAGTAACCACTGTATCACTTATATAGTTGTTATACGGTTTTCCATTACGCGAAAGCTTCATAAATCAAAGTTTAAATGTGCTCTATTAGTAAACCGTTCAGGTAGTCGAGATGGCAAAGGAATTGTTATGAGCTTGTAATTGTAATGAGAACAAAAGCTGGCGCTTCTTAGAAATCTCAGTCAATTTATTATGTATAAAGGCATTTAGGCATTGAATTGGCGCCAAGAAATATTTTTCACCGGTATGATATATTTATTGCAGAGAAAGTTACTAAGTATCTGTGTGTATCTGGCAGTCTTAGAGATTATAGGTCACATTAGAAACAAATATTAATTTTAAAAACAAAAACAACGAGTTAAATGACACTGCAGAAAGGAATAAGAATGCGAATCTACCTTTTGTCAATCGGTCAATATAGTATGTATAACTTACTTCTGGAAAATGTAGGTATGTTTTGTGTGACAGTACAATCAATTCAGACGTTTTTTAAGTTAACCAATAACATTACAAATCTTTCATCTTTTATGCAAACCATATAGATAAAAACATCACTGTGTATGGCATATTTGAGTAAATATTAAAATACAAAACAGATTTTAACGTCGATAGTCTTAGAAGTTTTTTTATTCTGTATAAAACTTCTACGTTTATTTTACAAAAGAAAGAATCGTCTCATTTTTAAACGTAATTAGCTAGGATACTAATTTTGTTTAGGTGTTATCTATTAACAAGTCATAAATCTGCAAAAGCCGCAAGATGCGGTATACGTGTAGGCGTGTTATCCATTAAAAGAGGTGTATGCAGGAAACCGCCGCTAACCCAGTGGCCAACTGGCGAAGCGACTTCGAACGATTACACCGGCCGGGCGAGCATTCCATACCGGTACAGCCACGACAACGCTCGCCACCTGGTATCGGGTATTCATTACCAAACATTCCCGACGTAAAATACAGCTGATGTTAGCAGAGCTTTAAAGTGCCCGCACTATGATGAACCTATCACCCCGGGGTGCGTCGACGAGCCATTGTCTCGCGAGGAAAGCGAGGGACGCGCCGCGCATCGCAATTAGCGAAGAGAGTTTCGGCGGCAAGTGAATACAAAGTCGTCATCAATATTGTCGTTGCCGGTTGAAATTACTGACGCGACGGAAGGACCGGCGGACGAACGTGACCGACAACTGAGGGGAAAAATCGTCGCGAATTTTTTCCACAAACAGTACGAATAAATTCATGTTTTGTTATGCGCGGGCGCAGCCAAAAGTTTGCGAAATTTTTGGCGAGAATACAGATTTGCAAGCGTGCTCAGGGCAACCGCGATTGATCACTGCATCCAGCGATGATCGCAGTGCAAGACGCAGTTCACAGTGATTGATTGTGCGATTTACTTGACGAATTACTAGTGCTGTAGTTAGAATTACATTTCATTGAAAATCAACGAACTATTTGGTAAGTCTTTTGGTCTTGTTATCATGTTATAAAATACAATAAGGATTTCTTTAAAATTAAATACACATCCTATAAGCTTGATGAAAGATTTACTAAGCTTTGTTTGGTATTATAACGCCATGACATAATATTAACAAGAATTCGTCTCCGGTGACATTAGTTATAACAATACACAATTATTATTTTATTAGCACATAATTATAATTATTATGTTAAACATTATAATAACGGGTTTATTGAGAAAATAGAAATCTCAGTAATAGAATTAATCTAAGATCTCTTGTTTTATCTCAAACTCGATTCTTAGTACGACAGTCCGCGTATTACTTCGCCAACAAGTTTACAAAAACACGGTTATTTCTTGCGCGCGACAGGACAGCAATTTATACTTTTTAAAATATCGAGTACATAAAAAAGATATAAGTAGTTTAAAGCCGATTATACTATGAATTAGACCTTTTTAAACGCATGGTTAAGTATTATTATTACAAAGCCTTGGTTGATGCTTAGAAGGGGTTGTGTAACTTAATATTTATTTATAATTGCTAAATGGGTATAAGCGAAGTTATGTTTGTTTACACCTGATTATAGCTGATCTAATTTCGACAACAGATGTTAGTAATAAAAACCTATCCTTTTTGGAATATTAAATCATTTTTTTTAATAATAACATTATAAAATTGTGTAGTTTCAATTGATTTTTAGACTATGTACAGGTAGTTCCTTATATAGAATAAATTTTTTTATTACTTTTACCATTAGGGATTAAGATATAATTAATATATATTTAGATGGATTGAATTATTTAGATTTTCAGATAAAACTTGATACACGTTAAAAGCCTAAATCCGCAGAATAGAACAATGACATGTTTTCACGATACATAGACAAACATTAGTGGCAAGATAGTCATATAGGTAGTAACACTGTTAAATCTAATGTTACAGTTAAGTTGGCATAATAATTTGTGTTCAAAATTCGTGTAGAACATTAGAGGAATGCTTGAGGCATAAAAAATATATTCTAGATTAACACTTAATCTAAATTAGAATGTCATAAACGGGTTCTTGCAAAAACTAAACGCCGTAGGCTATAAGTATGAAAACGGAATTAAAGTCATTCCGAAGCAGTTATATAGGTCTTCTCTAGGACTTAAGAAACCTGTTTATTTATCTTTTAAACGTGTGCACCGGTTTTTAATTTTTCGACTTTAAATAAATACAGTTTACGATCAATTTTAACTGATCAAAGACCAAAGGATCCGCCTTCAAAGATATTCTGTAATTTTAGTGTTTTTGTGGCATATTAATATTATTTTGGTAGATAAATTGGTACTTGGAGTAAGACCTAGTAGAGCGGATAAATAAACAGTGAAGTCTTACATTTTGGATTAAGTATTTTTATTTGGCACGGTCCTGGCACACTCGCTCCTACATCCTGGCATTTGTTACGTGAACTCTTATACTTTATACCGTCTTGCTTTAGTATGCCTGCACAATATAAGTTTGTGATGACAAAACTCGTAAGCAAAAATACAAACAAAACAACAAAGAAAATGTGAAAACGACGTATGCAAATAACATACTGTCAAATAAAGTCGGTCGTATATCGGGAGGAAGGCAGTAGCGGCGCCCGGCAGTAAACCTCAAGTTAAAACAATAACACATTTGTCGGAGATGAAATGACGCGATTCGTCGCGCAGTGTCACTTTACATACACACAATGCGCACTTCTAAGTCTAGATTCTCAACTTGACCCAGAACCGTGCAGTTTTGATCTGTTTTATTTTCCTCCGTGAAATATTTGCGGCACACTTGTGGTTAGAATGATGAAAATGTGGTATATATGAATGAATAGAGAATAAATTTAGCACGTGCACTTTATGTATTAGATAGCACAAACGCACTTGCGTACGGTGTTCTGTTACGCAGCCAAAATACACTGCTATAACATATTATGCGGGGAACTTTTTTATATTTTTAATCTATGAATGTCAACTCAACCTTACATGAAAACTTTTATAGACAATAAGAAAAGAATTATATATTTATGATATGTATTTTTTTAAATATTTTCTTACTAACATGATGTAGATTTACTTTTAAACTTTGCACATGTAATTACATCTGCAAATTAATTTGCTTAATTTGATAAAAGAAATAACATTGTACTTGAGGTGCGTAACTCAGATTCAACGATTACGCTGTGAATCTTAGCATCGTTCATTTATGAATAAAGTATTACACAATGTCTATAGCATTACGATATGGTTATATCAAACTGTAATAAATACTTATTTAACACAAACACGCTGCCAGCTATCTCAGCTGTAAGGAATGACAACCGTTACCTCAGAGTTATAAAACGTTTCTTGCTGATGGTAATCAATTTACTTTTTGTACCTCATCGTACATACCGTCTCATACTATCACAATATTTACACATATGTTTTAATATAATAGCCATTTGATATCGTATTTAAAAATGAAATTATTATTGAGAAATAAATTTTTGCTAAGTCTAATTCAATCATTATTTTTACCAGAATTCAGTTGAAATCTTCATCTAAATTTTAAAAAGAAAGAAAAGAAAGTTACTAATATATATTTTACCATTGTTTTATTTGAGTAAAGAATAAAACAACTTAACTCTTTTAGCCATTCCGTTCAAGTCAATCAAAGCCGTGAAATATGCAGTATTTTGTCTAGTGCAATATTAAAAAAATATTATAATGTATGTAACTATTTGAAATTCAGTGACATACATGTTAACCTCTACTCTATCGCATTAGAAAATGTTGGTATTCTTTTAATACTGTTTTTAAAGTCTTTTTAAAAGTGTGTCATTGAATATTTTACAAAAAAAAAAACAATACACGAACTCTCACTACAGTATTTGAACACACGTTTTGTATATACATACTACTTTACAGCGTACGTTACAAGACAATTACTTGTATTGCCTTCTCCGCAGTTATTGGTTCCCAGAAAATTAAAGCATTTATTACCAGTACTAGCTGTTCCCGCGACTTCTTTCACTTTAAAATCACCCACGGGAACCGTTCATCCAGCACTCATATTCAAGTGTTATTTCGGTAAATAAATTAATTTAATTTTATCTAATACAACATAAGTTTCATCGCAAATTGATCAATAAAAACTTACTGTATAAAATTTGGTAACTTTTTTATGCAGGTCTACTTTTATAAGGAATCTGTATCCGGCCTGCACATAACCGTGGCCTAATAAATTAATCATTTCACTTTCGTCCCGAAGGTTGTTTCATGTTTTTTTCAATTGTGAAAGCGGTGGCCGTTTCGCATACGAATCGATTGCGTGATTACAATCGGAAACAAATCGATACTTTATCGGTTCTTGAGACTGCACGAGGTTTCGATTCGGAAATGCGCATCATGAATATTAAGTAACTGCTTGATAGCCTTGCTAATACGAAAGCTTTTAACTGATGTAATTATTTAAAACAATTCTTGTAAGTAACCGTAACTCTAATTACATAAGTATAGCGTGATTATAATAAACAAACATTTTAACTTAAAACGAAAGAGTTAGTAGTTGAAATCATGTTGAAAATATAATAGAAGTTTAACAGAAAAAAATAAAGCTAATATCCTGTATGAATTATGTGTCGTTCAGTTTTAATTTAATATTTATTTATATTCTGGAATTCTTATGAATTGGTCAAAGGAAGTGTTGGTACGTTGAGAATTTTTAATGAGGGATGAAAATACGTATTACATTTTGAAAATAATTTAAAACCCAAAAAGATAACTATGATCTTTATATTGTATTTTTAAATCAATTCCTCGAAAACTTTTTTTTAAATTTTACGTCATGCTACCACGGTTTTTTTTAATAGCTTTTAGTTATAATGAAAAGAATTATTTAAAACAGTTTATACGTAGACGTAGTGACGACACTATTTCCAATTGTTACGACGTAAACAATACGTTGCAAGAGTTGTAACTGTCGTTAAGAAATCTTGGTCAGCCGTCCGTTCCGAGATCATTGTTATTAAAAATTAATAATTATCTTCCATTATTCGCTTTCCTTATTAACATGTACCAACTTTCATAACTTGGAATTAGCTATTTGTTTACACATATGTAAATGTTGTTTTAATATCATTGACAAATTAAAAAGTTTCAATGTGTTTCTAAGGATTTTTAACGATATAATTATTTTAAGTTTCGATTTTTATTGCCTACATGTCTTTGTCGCATGTAAGAAAAGACAATCGACATATATCATATTTAAAGAACTGCCTTATAACATGTGGATGATTTTAATATTGCTACTTCAATATTTTTAACGCACTAATAGCCTAATAGCTAGTGGTACCGACTGTAAAGTATGAGGACGTGACTTCAAGCCCATTCGACTATCGTGAACTCTATCCTAGCACAAGCTTTAACTTAATGGGGATAATTAGGAAGTTAGTAAATTATTACCTCTGCAAATATTTTTATAACCAATTAACATTACATTTTCAAATTTGCGTCAATATTCCTGAAAGATGTGTTGTGGGAAACAAATAATTTTATGTAAGACCATAATTTAAATCGGCCTTTGAAGTATGCATGATTAGTGGGTAGAGTAATCAGAATGTCAAGTCGCTTAATTTATTAATTGCGAAGTAACTTTTTCTTTAATTATACAGGATGTCGTGAATGATACGTAACCTCCATAAAACTAAAAAGTAATAAGTACTGAGATTAAGGATAAGTTACATAAGGGTGGGATATTAGCGTCCTAACAAAATTATCTTTTATTATCTATTTAAAATTGCGTTAAGTCATTCCTAAATATAATTCATTTTCATAATTGTATTAGAAATATGTATATTCTCTGCGCTGTTGATATATCTTATTAGATGTAATGAGGGCAAGGTACATATAACAATAATTATTTAAAGCCTACAAATATATATGATATTATAATGTCCACAACATAACAATATGACATTCATCATGACAGTTCGTGAATCAAGCCAGTCACAATCATAACATTTCACGCAACAATCGCAAGACATCGCCGCTTACGTTGATTTAAAATCGATTGTCGCATTAAACCGGTCCGGACGTGACCTGCACTGAGCGGGAGTATGATGCGGGTGCAGCCAACAAGCTCACTTGACCTGTAACACATTTAAGTGGGCCAATTCAACAGGTTTAGTCCTTAACTTGATAGCATTCCTTGGAAGACTTGCAATTTTTATTGACTCGTCAATGACTATGTTTCTCATTACATTGTCGACTACTATTGGATCAAGAAATGCTACAACCCTTAATGATTTTACAAAGGTATAGGATTAATGTAACAAGATTTTAACTATCTTGCATGGAAAGTAAGAACTCTTCTTGCGAGACACTTGTCACATAGATTAAATGTCTACGAGTATGTCAGATGAGGAATGCCTGGCCACATTTATAACTAATACAATAATAAAACTTATAAATAGTAAATTTATATGCTTTCATGCAAGTAACCTAGAGGTGCGGCAGATTACAGATTTCCATTGGGTGTGGTTTTGGCACATCTTTCTCGTTTGTACATTCCTACATCTATGTAAACATGTTCTCTTTAGAATGTCAAGTGATTTGAAACCAAAACTTGTAATGAATAAAATCTATATTAAAATATATATTTTACATCGTTTCTAAGTTATACTTTTTACAAAATTCTAACGCACAAGGGGCTATTATTTCATAATAAATTGGTGGTATATTATCATATATCGATTTCACTCCAGTGGCTTTAATTTTGACCGTAAAATGTACCATCACTTTTAGTTCATTTTCAAAATTAAACCTTGAAGGGCACGTTCTTATTTCAAACTTCACACTTGTCTCTGGATGGAGGAATACAGTCATAGGTTTTATTGAAATTAATTTCTTCGTTATATTCGAAGCTTCTATTCTTATTGTTGTAGAGTAAACTTTATGTTTATTAGTTATAGAAAAATGATCGACACAAATTCCATGAACAACTGGTGTATTACTCATATCAAATATTGTTGGAATAATTTCTATAGGATGAGGCAATATTTCTGCAAAAACTTTAGTAGTTTTTGTTTCAATTAATTCATATGTGTCAACATTACGAAATTCCACATCGAAATAGCTCTGATGGTAGCCAATGTATTCACTTTTATTCAAGTATACATAAATTTTTCGCTTTGAATTTATTGGTAAACGCAAGCACGTTATATCAAATACAAACGTATCTAAAGCAACTTCTATAACGTCTTTAATTATTGATAAAATAAAATTATCAACGTTAGTGATATCACTTTGATTTACCGTCGAGGATTTTCGTAAAGAGTTTGTGCTCATTTCTTTAATTGAGTCACTAATGGTACTTTGCATAGTTGCGTTGTTTGAGTTACAGGATTCGATTTCTGTTAAATCTCTTTTGTTTTTAATTATTCTTATATAGTATTGATTTTCATCTCTCACTTCAACAGTTAAATATCCCCGAGGATGTCCAGATTTAGGATTTAAATGCCATGCATAGGTGGCTGGTATATGAATTACTTCAGAAACCTTTACGCATCTAGGTTTACTAAATCGCGATAAGATGCTAACGCAATATTCAGATACAAAGCTTTCATTGCAATCTTTAGAATGTACTGAGAAAATTATACTTGATAAAAAATCATCTTTGGTTTGCATTAAATTGAATACAAATTTAAAAGCGACAGACAAACCGGGAAACATTTTAACTGTCAGATAGGGAAATACTTTTGCTTTCTTGAATAAATCGCAATTTGTAAAATTTTTAAATCTTATAGAAACACAATCCAATGAAATATTTTTCAATGAAAATTTCAAAACCTGCTTTTTGGTAGAGTTGTCGGAAATAACTATTTCTTTTGGGCAACATTCTATTAGTTTGAAATTCATTGAATGACATACAGTAGGGTTAGATTCGCCTGTGACATCCGCACCACCTGAACGTAAAGAATGAAAACTTAGATCACTATAAATTGTAGTCGTCGGTGTAATAATTTCTTTCTGATCAGCAACATCATGAGCAGGCACAACTTTGTTTCTTTCATTTCCATCGTTTTTATTTTCATCCAAAATTATTTCTTCTTCTGCTACTTCGTCCAATTTCGATAATGATGCGTTAACAACATCAACTGATTTTATAGAAGTTTGAATGGAAGGGAGAGGTCCTGAAATATTTCTATAATTACTCGTGTTAACTTGAAGCTTTTGTTGTTTTATCCATTGCGATTTTTGCCAAACGTTAGCGGTTCTTATAAGTCTATCTGTTAATTCAAACGGCGTTGGTTTTGTATTTTCTATACAAAGCTTATTTATGATGAGAAATTTTCGTAGGTTGACATCATGAATTATTCGTTCCCGGTAACCTGATACGAAATACATTTTCTCGATAAGGTTTTTCCATTGAGGTAGTGTTCTGAAATCTATTTTGAACCGATCTTCAATACTTTTTATATATTTTTCCACGTCTATTTTGCATTCATTTGTATCTCTTATGCGTACACACGTGGGGTCGATTGGTTTCATATTTAATTAGGTCACCACGCGGTGAATATTTTTACAAAATGATACAAGAATTATATATTTAATAAAATTTAATTGTTCTAATATTCAAAAAAAATAAATTAATGTAAAATAAACCAATCCTTTTTGACATGAGATGTCATTATAAAATCCATTCCTTTACAGACATCATATTATAAGTTATAAAAATGAGTTTAGATAGGAGGTTTTTTCCTCTAAACTTAAGTTATGAGTTGACATAATATACATATCTTTTTACATTATCGGATTATTTTGTTCTTTGAACTATTAGTTAAGAAAACTGGCATGTAACCTAATCTTGTCTAATTTAAAATAAAGTTATTTTAATTTAACCAATGCAGCATATATCAACAGAACACCCTTCCGGGGGATACAAAATGGTTTGAATTTTTAGAATTATGTGTTAATTTTGTCTCAGACACGCGATGGAGTCGACGGTGCCCCGTGTTCTACTCAGCATAGCGCTGGCAGTTTTCCTACCAATAGTATCTTCTAACCCGGATCATATAGCCAAAGAAAATATACCTCATTCGAGGCAGAAGAGGATACTTTGGATAACAAATGACGGACGCTTGGCGCTACCGCCTGGGACAACGATGGCTATCACGCCTTCACTGTCGATGCCATTCGTACGTCATCCTCCGAAAGGATTCTTGTCTAACATGACAGTCAGCTTTCCATTTACAAGTAAGTTGATTAATGTTTACTAAATTTCATTTGCAAGAAAATTGAAAGGGGACATTGAATGAAAGTGGTAGAAGACCGATCTACGTGGCGATGAAGAAGGCGGCCTAAGTCCAGCAGTGGAATATAGGTTGGAGAAAAGAATAACAAGATATTTGTTTTCTTATACAATTTAATTGTTATTTTAAACAAATCAATATATTTACCTATTGTCTCAATTAATGAAAATACGATTAATGAATTTACAGGTAAACTGACGTACCAAGTGGAATTCAAAAGTCAGTAAATGTATTCAAGTTCTACACAGAGTAGATTAAAATATGTAGAACATATGATTAACATCCTGTATATGTAATAAGTATGTAGTAAATTTAACAATAGTTTCAAATGTAAAAGATTTTTGTAGTTTGTATAAAATTTGTAGAAGATAAGGTCGTGTAATTTTGTATTAATGTAGTTATTTTAAAATTAGTATAGTAATTTAGTTTCATATAATAATGCCTAGATGTATTCGTACCGGACGTAAGCTTACATTAGACCGTCAGTACCGTAGTAGCGTTAGATATGTCATGCATTATATCGTCATTATGTAAATTGTTGTAAATAATACGATGCAAGAGAGTCTGCAATTTTAGAGGAATTTTACTGCCGTTGTTGCTTAGTATAATAATTTTTTTATCATGAAGCTGAAAGACAATGCTTTGTAGATTAAAATTTTTGTAATTTTTTCTTTTTATTTTTGTCACCAAAGTTAAAATCTTTTATCTAAATTTATTGTTTTTTCCAAACAATCAAAATTTTCAAGTCAGCAGGAGTTTCCGCGAAGTTGACTTATTAGACATTATATTAAATTTTTTTAATTTTAATTTTTCATTTAAACATGTAAGGGTGTCAAAATAAGAATATTATAACTAACGTTATATGGAGCTATCAGCTCGTTTTTTATAGTGTAACTAAATGATATATTCCATTAATATGTTACAGTTGATTTCGATAAACTGGGACTTACGGACAATGAGAATCCGTACGGCGATTTGCCGCCGATCTTCGCGCGGTCGATGGGCGGCGCGGCTGCGTCTGTGATGGCGAACTACATCGGACACTACTTAGACAATAGACGCGGGAAGCGATCAGCGCGGGAAGCTATACCACCGGAAGTAGAAGCCGCGGTACTTGATAGATTTCACGGCGGAGAAAGGTATTTTTTTTTAATTTATAACATTATTAACTCATATTGAATCGTTTATGTAATCTTGTAGTTAATATAACTAATAAAAAAACATACCTCACGCCTATATTAGGCAGAGGTGCAACTAATGCACCCACATCATCATATGTTTTGCCATAACCCATTTGTTAAAAAACCATACCTTATTTGGTTAACGCTAATTTCGAATCCATATACAAGTGACGCGTATTTTTTAAAATATTATTTTCCAAGTAGGAACACAACTTTCACCCTTATACTATATACACCAATGTTATAAATTAGAATTCGAGCCACGTAGCACACTAGTTGGTTACGATGCATATTGCTTTCCAGCGAACGTTTTAAATTGCATGTTGTAGACTAGTTCATGTTACATAAGTCATTTGTAATCAAAATTAATATACACACACACTAACGCCTTTGTTTCTCGAAGTCGTAGGCAGGGTTGTAACTAGTGCAGACACTATTTACTGTCCATAGTCTAGAGGTTGCTGTGTTAAAACGATCTGCTAAGTATCATATTTAACTTTTTTTTGTTTTAGAGCGTTAATGTACGGTATAGCAGAGGATCTGTTGGCCAACTTCGGTCTCTCCGGCAAGGAGTGTCTCCTGCGTGCCATTTGTGAGATCCATGCTCACCCGCTTAAGAATTTCGGATTTCTCGGCGAAGTTATGAAACTATTCTTTAGGTGAGATGACAAGAGTTAATGCATTTATTAGAATCCATTAGTAATTAAATTAATTTTATGGGGTTTTACCGCGTAAATGTTTTATTTTCAATTCCTGACTTTTCGGGAGGGGAAGAGGACTGAGGTAAATAACGTCTAGCACCGCCTTGTACCAGATATTTGTACTAATAATCGACATCTTTCGATAATTTCTTTTGGCGGTATTCTAAAGCATAATTTATATTTTAATTTTACTTCATACCGAATTCTTTCCAAATAGGAACCTTATTAAAACAATATGTCCACATTTAAAACACTTTTAAATTTAATCGCTGAATTTCTTTAAACTTCAGCCCGAGCAAATCACCGTATTCAAGTCTTTTGGAGGAGTACGTGGAGGCACAGCGCGCGGGCGAGACCGGCGGCGAGTGCTGGCCGTACTACCGACTCTGTCCCAAGAGCATCTTTCAGCCTTCGTCAGTTAACAAATATTCGTAAGTATGCTTAAAATTTCACTTGACGGTTGAAGTAAGCCTTTTTCCATAAAGAAACCATGGGAAGGGAAAGAAAATGTGAATAGGGGGAGGGCGATCGATAAGTAAAAGAATCTTTTTTTCTTTTTGTCCCTTCCACTGTCCATTGAAAATTTTAACTTGTGCCTTTAAGTTATTAACGTATCGTTGAAATACCTTGAAAAACATGTAACTTTATACTATATCTTTAAAAAATAACCCAAAGTTAATACTAGGGCTACATATTTTTTTTAATATATCATTAATTTGTTTTAAAATTTATATTGTTCAGACAAGATGCGGAGGATCTACACAGGCGGAACGAACAAGAAAACATCGATAAAAACATCGTAGAACTGAAGGCCATGTAATGTAACTAGAGGCAAGTTGCCAAAAGCGTATCCCAAATGTAGTGCTAGTTTCCAGCCAAAGTTGTTTGAAAATTAGACTCTATGGAAATTATCTTGTGTTGATACTTTTTAGATTTTTTTTTATTGGAAATAATAAATACTATTATCAAATAAAAGAATGTCATTAATATAAAACCATAGACAATGAAAGAATACCTATAAAAATATAGCTGATGTATAACATTTTAAATGTTTGTTTGATTTCTAAAGAGGTTATTAATTTAACAAGAATTTGCATGTTAAATTAGGCGATTTGAAATTAAAAAAAAATTATGTTAAATTAATTGTTAAAACCAAACCAAAATGTAAATTGTAAATTTTATTTTAGATGGTATATTTATTTTCAAGACATTTTATAAAATATAATGTCAGAAATATTGCATTAGATTTCTTTTGAACCTGATTTTTAATCTAAGTGCCATTGTATTTAAGGTAAATGTTACTTAAAGACAACTTAATTCTTTTGTATATTTTGTTTCTTAAATTTAATAACAATGTAAGTTAATTATTTATTGTTTAAGTTAAAGTTTTATTAAAAATTAAAGTACAAGAGAGAGCACAGTGAAATGTGTTATATAATTTAGTAAGTATTTATGGATAAGGATATATTTTAATAATTTATTTAAATAATTGTTATTGTTTGTTTCATTTCATAAAATGTATATACAAGTCCTACTAGTGATTATCTAGTAATTTTTGTAAAAAATATAGTTGTTAAATGAAATAAAAAAAAATATAGATTTAGTAATTATAGATGTTTTATTACATTCAATTCATATTAAATAAAAATGAAATTACACATTGAATTATAAACTAATGTGTCTTAAACAACAAAATTGTCTTAAATACATAATATTGTTGTTTAATATATAAAGCAACGCTGAAATATTTAAAGCACTGAAAACTTTACTGCAGTTAAGCCTTCTCTCGGAATAAAATACTTATAAAAATATGTATTATAAGAATTTAGGCCTCCACCATTGATCACCTGTCTTAAAAAACAAAAGCAGTTACCTATCTATTTTTCCAAATCTGCAGTTGTAGTTTTCAAATTATTTTCTTTATCAAGTCGTTGACTCTTACTACTTTTTGAAATTAAACCATTAATAAATAATTTCGGCCTCAAGTGACGAACCTTTTGTACCTCGACTGTACATCTCAACGTGTTCAATATATAATACATAGTACTTCTTTGATAAATCGTTATTTAGACATACATATAATGCTGTGCTGTGTACTTATCTTTTAAATTTTCAATGCGCGCGCAATTCCAGTACAATTCAACAAAAATTTAACCTTAATCACTAGATTTTAAAGTTCTTATTAGCATTATGTTCCTGCAGAGGAAAATGGTTCGATTAATTATAAAATATTTATAAAAGCAAAAAAAATCGTCTGTATTTCAAAAACACAAAAAAGTTCAGCAACTTTGAAAAAACTTATTCCTTATAATAAATTGAAAAACATTTTTTATTTTATATTCTACGTGAGTATGAGTAATAAATCGTTAGTAAATTTATGTTTAATAGTATTTTGGGAAAAAGATACATATTTACTTTTAAATATAAACTTAAAATATACATTTTCCCAACTAATATGCTATACTGTGTAAAACTATGACGCACGCATGTGAGTTTTCAAACCTCCGTCAGGGGGCGTGAAACGAAGGTAACGCAACTTGACAACAATATTCTATTTTTAGATTAAACCATTGATATGTTTAAGGTAAGAGTGCTAATAGTCTGTGAATACATTTTAAGTGATACATTAAAGAAAAGTTTTGTGAAAAAAATATTTTGTTTCAGTCGAAACATGTGATGGTCGCTTATTTGTTTATGATGAACGTAATGTTAGAGTCCGCTACAATAACAAAACGGAGCTATTCAGATCAATCTGTAAGAGGATATATTACGGAGGTAAGTAACTTTATTTCTTTTAAGACAATAATTAAAGTACACAAAAACAGCTGTAATTAAAAAACATGATCTTAATTAGCATATAATGTAATAAACTCCAATTCTCCTGAATTTTCTTAATGTATTTTTTTTATTATTTGATGATCCCTAAAAATTTTTTTTTCTGAATTATATAGACTGAATATGACACTGAAATGTAGAGATCATTTTTATTTTTGTTTATTTTGTAAAAACTTTTCAGGGTACATAGTAACAATATGGTTTTAATATTTAATTGATAATTAAGTACATTAAATGCAGTGTAAACATATTACAGAGGACATGTTGGTGGAACGAAGTCTGTAAGGAAGAATTCCAAACTCTGTTCCGATGTAAATGTCCCTCCTGGTCTTACTGCCGAAGTCCCGGTAAATATTACAACGCCGTGTGCTCTATGACAGAGACGGGATATATCTGGGACCAACCAAACTCCCAATGGCGTGGTCAATAACCAGAAGTCATCATAAAACTTCGATTTTTATTCTCCACGTAATTTAAGTCTTACTTAAATCGCTTCTTTAAAATAAATTGAATTTTCTAATAACGTGCCAAAATTATAAACGATTCAGAGACTGATTCATTAGAAAAGAAATGTAATTTCGCCTTATAGTTTCGTATTTAAGTAGGAAGATGTCTTTATTCATTATGTTTGTATTTTAATGCCTTGAATTTTTAAAATCCATTGACCAATTTTGTTGTAATTCGTTATTATGTATTAAATGTATCAAAAACTATTTGCATTTTAATTTCTATCAGCGGGCCCTGATTTATATTTTTTAATCGGTCTTCGATATTAAAGATACAGGAGTGCGCATGCGTATTACCAGTTGGCAAAAGAAACAATCAATACCACGGCAGTGTGAGAACGTAATCGTAAATTTAGCAGAAGACAAATCACAACAAATGTTTTTCAAAATGTTGCATATTTTACTATTCTTTTTAAACGTTTTCAATGTTTACTGTGAACCGGAAACGGTAAGAGATAGTGTAGATTACTTCAGTTACGGCAACAACGAAGATGTGTTGAAGAACTTGGACATTCATGTCGTAAGTTATATTTTCCCTTTCTATTTAAACTTCAAGAGAATCCTAAACTCACATGTGCCACCTTCTTCTTTAAATGCTGTTTCAGCATGTGCTATTGACAGATCACGTGTGGGGCATCACTTATATGAATTTTAACTGCATGCATATCTATTTCAGATCTGCATTTAAGTTTCTTTCCAAATTTATCGTCATTGTTTTCTGGAACATTCTTGGTTCTTATCTTAATTTTGGATGTCCTAATAAATGTAACACCACTTGTAATAAAGGTGTGTCATATTATTATTATTAGTTTTAGTGTAAAAAAAACTTTAATTATATAATTACAGCCAAAAGATGAGATCGTACTCAGACCACAAGAGGTAAAGGACTGGCCGCAGCAGTCGCTGAACGTTGGCCAGATCACCGCGGTCTCTATTAATTCATTGGGACAACCCGTTATTTTCCATAGAGCTGAAAGAGTTTGGGATGAAAGGTACATTATGAAAACTATACTTTTTATAAAGCGTTGATCGCATCCAAACATTCGCTGCAAATTATTTATAAGGAGATTCATCTACATTATTGTAATTTTTAAATTAATTTTTCTTGTTTATGGATGATTAATAAGTTACAATAAAATAAACGAATTAAAAAAATCGTTTGCGAGTAATGGAATATTTTGTACTTGTAAAATAACATAAAAATCGAGTATTTCTCTTATTAAACTTTTCTTTCAGCACCTTTAATGAATCCAACGTTTACCAAAACCTGGACAAAGGTCCTATCATCGAAGATACGATACTAGTGTTGGACGCTCGCACCGGGTCCGTATTGCACAGCTGGGGGGCGTACGCATTCTACATGCCCCATGGACTAACTGTCGACCATCATGATAACGTGTGGGTCACTGACGTGGCAAAACATCAAGTCTTTAAGGTAAATAGTTTGCGATTAACCAAATCATTAAAAAAAGGAAAAATTCATGTTCAGTTAGTGTGGCATAGGTTACGACTATAAGAATTAGTACGCGGTCTCGTTTCAGCTCACACTGATTCCGAACTAATCCCATTCATCCTAATGGACCTCCGACAGGACCGCAAGTAGTAGGAACTGACAACGGACTTTTTGTGGCAAATGAGTGTGACAACTCACCTGATTTTAAATGACCGCTACCCTTACGTAGCTGTAACAAACTAATGAGTTGTAGAAGTTGCCCTTAATAGACAGATGAGATAAGAAGAATTAGGATATTTCATTTGCATGTCCATCCTTTCCTTATTGATAACTCCTTTCTTTCTTGTTTTTTGCGTATTGGAAACTTATGGTACTGATCGAGTCAGCCCATTTATATAATAAATGTAGCGAGGAGTTTATTGTTCCAAAATCTCCCGAAGTTTTAATAATTTATAATGAAATTAATAAAAAATAAACGGTTGTATTATTCGTTTTTCAGTACACACCAAGCAATCACAAATACCCTACTCTGACTATTGGCGAAGCGTTCACAGCTGGCTACCCGTACAGACGGCGGGTATTGTTGTGCATGCCGACCTCAGTAGCCATAGCAACGACTGGCGAAATCTTTGTCGCCGACGGTTATTGCAACAACCAAATATTAAAATTCAACGCAGCCGGTACTCTGCTGCTTACAATTCCTGCTTTCTTTGATACTTTGACACTAAACCTGCCACATAGCGTTACGTTGTTGGAACACTTGGATGTTGTATGTGTCGCTGATAGAGAGAATATGAGAATCGTGTGCTCCAAAGCTGGTTTGAAAAGTTACATAGATATCATGGAACCGGCTACGATTATAGAAGACCCTACTCTGGGGCGTGTATTCGCTGTTGCCTCCCATGGTGACATTATATACGCTGTCAATGGACCCACATCACAGAACATTGCTGTCAGAGGGTTTACAGTGAATGCTGTGTATGGCAATATTTTAGATACTTGGGAACCTACCACTGTAAGTAGTTTTTGTTTATCTTAATATAAGAGTATAATTAGGCGTTAATAATAATAACATCTACCGATATTCGTACTTTCTAAAAATAGTTAATTCATCATCATTAAAATAAATGAGGCAAGAAATCATTGATTAATTGATTAAGACATTTTTCATATTAGAGGTTATAGGTTAAAAAAACAAGCTAAATTATGGAAGTGATAAGATCAATAAAAAAAAAACATCTCACGAAGGGGTAGGCAGAGGTGCAACTAGTGCACCCCTATTTCGCCTAAGTTTTTCCGTCCCATAATAATTATAAAGTTGTTTATATTTTAGAAATTGTTGTATTTATATAGTTCATGTACCACAAAAGCTCCTTTTTATAACATTCCTTTGCCCTAAATTATAGGTCTCGTGTGTTTCCATGATTTTGATTCATATTTTTTTTCAGGGTTTCACTAATCCACACTCTTTGGCGGTAACAAGGAATGGATCACATTTATACGTTACAGAAATCGGCCCAAATAAGATTTGGAAGTTCGAATTGACCGACGTTTACGATCGGAAGTAGGAGACAACGAAAATATATTAACTTATTAAACTTTGTATAGTCTAAAATATAGTCGCTGTGCGATGGCGGATAAAATTCGCGATTTACCTAATACAAAATTCTGTAGCTTAAAATGTATATGTTCGAAGGAAATCTTTATTACGCATAATATACTATACTTTATCAATTAAATATCTATTCGCTTCGCTGAGCGTTAAAAATAAATGTACAGTAAAAACCATATGAAATAAATAATAAAAAAAAGCTAAAAATTTCAACTGAATTAATATTTATAGAATAAATCAAATTCGGTATCATTCTTAAGTGATAATTCAACTTCTCTCCAAAAACTGGCTGGTTAATAAATTTCCACTATTATGTACCTTAAAAAACATCAACGTAATAAAAAAATGGTTAGATCTAATTTTGAACAAATCCAGTAGTTTTGAAAAAAAAAACTGGTTCCATAATTTATAAATTACACAACATTCTTTTGTTCTGTTCAAAACGTTAATATAATTTCTTATGAGTAAAGTTAAGCTATCAACCTAAACACTCGGAAACGTGTTTTAAAATAAATAAATGCGACATTCAAAAGCAGTCCGAAAGCGACTTTTACCACTCACTGTTCATATTTACAGTTATATCTAAACACTGACCAAGTTGTTTGCTTATTTTTTATTTAACACAGTTTATGTGATATTAATAATTAGAAAGATTGCATTTTAGATTTATAAATATGACTTAACAGATATTGTCTCTTCTCATAAGGATATCGACCCATGCGACGAAAAGAGTTACATCTGTAATGTACATGTAACTCTTTTCTTAGCTTGTGTCGATATAAAAGTACATAACTTTGAAATAATTAATATCTATTAAAAACTTTCCTTAATATGTTAACACATACATAATATTACTCTGTTATAAATACGACTCTAACTCTCTCATACACACAATTAATTTTTGTATCCGTGTTATGTGCAAACTTCTATCAACTTTACTCTACATATATAGCATTATTATAATAAATAAAAAACCTATAATTCATAACCTTTAACAAATATACTGCTTGACATATTTAACTGATATATTTTTATATTATAAACATACCTTATAATATATTAAATTGTTTTAAGTAGAAATATAAATGTATGTATTTTATCAATGAATAGTTATTGATGTCTCTGAAATTTAATCACAATTACAAATTATAATATTATTAAAATATATTAATACTTTATATTATGAAAGAAAACTATATCTTGATATATTAAAACGAATGTTTGTCTTTATAGAATCGTAAACTATGCACCCAATTGCTGTGAAAATTTGAGAAATTGTTCAGGTATTTCTCCCGGAAGGTTTTTTTTAAATATATTATTATTTTTATTCGAACACAGCAACGCGTGAGCGGGTACAGCTAGTATTATAATAAAAAAATATATTTAAGAATGTTAAAATTGAACAAAAATATTTAGGAAATAATTATAAAATATTTTAAGAAAATTAAAAAGCTTCTATAAAATTTATTTGTATATTCAAATAATAACCTAAAACTTGTAGCTCTATTTTTGAAACACTATTGTTAATGTAGTATGTTTAGAAAAGTAGTCATTTGATGCTTATTCATAATAATTATAATATTAGGACACTGGTCCAAAATAATCATGCACAGTGTAAACAAATAATTTTATTTGTTTCAAATGTTTTTTTTTCTTTATTTGATATATATTAGAAGCTTTGACAATATCTATGGTCTGCAATACCTCTTTATTATCGATGTCAATCAAATTATATTTAACAGTCTGTTTCTATTAAATTAGTACTACTTTTTTATTTAAGGCACTATTATTATGTTGTGAAGGAGACAATTTCTATTTTTATTTATTTTTTTATTATTCATCTTTATTACCTTCAAAAGGTCTAAATGAAATTTAACAGCATTACTAGATATGTTAAAAGTATGGACCAAATAAAGATTTGGCGAAAATTGTTCATAAAAGGAAGATAAATACATAGAAAAATGTATGTCTTAAAATAGATTATATTCAAAAAGTATTTACTACAATATATTAAAGGAAAAATAAATTGTTTTATTTTATTTCATCTCTATTCTGTATTAACCTATACACCTATAGATTTTTATTTTTTAATTTTTCTTTAACTTAAAGGGAGTGAAATTATTCCACAGTACTTGGTAATAAATATTTAATTAACTTATGATTACAAATTTACAGATAATATTGACCACATACATTACAGATAATGTAATATGGATACGGAATAAACAACCTACCTGTTATGTTTCAAACTTTCTTTTCTTCATCACTTTCATGAACAGCACCATATCTGTAACAAAATTAAAATCAAGTAAGCAATTAACTAAATAACTGCCTCGGTGGCTCAGCGGTATCATATATTACATATACGGTACCGCTGCAACGCTGGGGTCCCGGGTTCGATTCCCGGGTCAGGAAAAATGATATTGGGTTTTTTCAACTTGATATCAGCCCAGAGTTTGAAATTTGTGCCCGATTTGGCGACAGGCTCGCCCCCTATCACATTATGGGACGGAAAAACATATGGCGAAAAGTGGGTGCATTAGTTGCATTTCTGCCTACCCCCTATGGAATACAGGCCTGAGATGTGTTAAGCAATAAATTAAGGCACCCGCATTTCGCCTAATGGTCTTCCATCCTATAAATTGATAGGATGGCAAGTCCACCTCCATATTAGGTACAAATTCAAAACTCCAGCTTGATATTGATTTGAAAAACCTAAATATCACTTGGCTCAAACCAGGATTTGTACCTAAAACTTCTGCGTTTTTTTTTTCAAATCATTGCCTATAACTTACTTATGAATATGACCATGACAACGGCCAGCATGATCCAGAGCCAGCACTTCCAAGCGCTACGGCTGTGGACCTGCAGGCGTTCTGATTCCACCTTCAGTGACATCACATTCCTGTCAGTTAGGTCTGATGACTTTTTCAAAGCCTGAAATTACGGACATTTTATTTATCCTGAAGCAAACAAACTTGTAGCTAAAGCTACTACAGAAAGCTAGTAGAAACTTTCTGTAGCTAAACTACAGAAAGTTTATGAAAATAGAAAAGATCAAGTCATACCAGGATTAGTAAATTAGGTTAGATGTTTTTGTAGTGAAAATATTTACTATTGCTAGATACCTTTATAACAATTTAAACAATCTGAATTTTTACTTATCTTTGCACATTTTTAATCATTGTTTAAGATTTATGTAAAGTTGTGATAACTCACCTCAGTATCACCTTTAATAATGGTACTAGCAATTTGAGATTGCTCTTTTAAGCTTTTGGTAAGCAGCACCATGTTTTCCGCCACCTTTTCCTGCATATTCTGGTGATATTTGAGAAGTGAATCGATGTCTTCTTGACTTGTGCTGTTGCTCGTAAAGTTTGGAGCTTTGATAATATTCCGTTTACGTAATGTATCATCACTGTCCTCTACAAAAATAATGCTGTTTATTTAATAAATTTCTACGTTATTATGGGAACAATGTGTATGACTTAAAAGGGAATGTTGTACAAGACATAGTGTTTGTGAAGGCGAAAAAAGCAACCATGTTAAGTAAAAAATTATATACAATATATAATTATATAAACATATAAATTCTTCTATTCAGTCCTAAGACAGAATAAAAGGAAAAAACTATTTATTACCTAAACCAAACAATTCTGATCTCAGTTCAACACCATATTTAGCAACTGTTTTTTGGTGTATTTCCTGAGCTGATGCATCTGTAGTTACTGTAGCTGCCCCATGAGACAGCAGCTGAACAGCCTCCAACTGAAAAATTCAAAAGATAATGTGCAAAATTGGATTGAAACTCAACCATCACTGTCTTTACTTAATATCATGTGGATTCATAATCAGGGGTTCTAATGTCTTATGCACAATTTAGGACATACCTTCTCAATAGGGCTGTTTAAATTTGCAGTTTGAATAAGACCTTTCAAGAATGTGGCCCGCTTTGAATATTCAGCAATTAAATCCTTTGATACCTTTCTAAAACATAAAATAGCAATAAGTTTAAATATTGTTATGTTTTTAATCAAAATTTTGGGTAGAAATAATTGAATTTTTTAAATGCGAACTATTTGTATTTAAAAATGAACGCAACTTACTCAGGTCCAGTTTTTAACTCAGTTATCATTTCGTTTAATGCTTCCACGTATTGTTTTAGTCTCCAGTTACCTTCAACAGGTTCTTGTTTGGCAATCAATTCACATTTATTTAACAGCAGTCGAACATTCATTTCTTCTTTACCTATTTTAGGTACCGTTCCAGTACCCATTTTGGTCTGGTTTCTTAAAATGTTTAATAAACTGCTTCAATTTAATTATGATAGTTTTAATGCATCAATATTCAGAAATCCATCAGTGAAACCCAAATGTCACCGTCATACAGTGATATTAACAAAACGTCATCTTGTCATAGTGCCAAGTGAATTTTTTGACATTTTTAGGTTCGATAAAATCTAGTTTTTATTAGATTTCGTGATTTTTAAAACATTTTTTATTTTTATCGACCGTACGAAGTCTAATATATTTTTACTGTAACAATATTAAGAAATAAGTGGTATTTATGATTCGACCTTTATAAAAATATTTTTCGTTACATGTACTATTTCCATCCTACCGTGCCGTTTCCATTTCAAGCAATGTATTTATTTTCTGAAGCATTTGGTATAGAACGCAGTGCTGCTCGTGTCAGTAACAAAAATTGACATTTGTTTTAAACTTTGCATCAATCATACATTAATATATGCTCTTATATTATCGAGGAAATTACTATTTATTCCCTCTAAGCCTTATGGACAAATGGAAAGATTTTAGAGTGCGCACTTAATAAAATCTTATTGAGGATGCTCCCGTGGTTACATAGGTTCCAAAATCTTCTGCTAAATACCTCATTAGCAGATTGCTGCGCTTTTTTGTATTGTTTAAAATTGTTAAGAAAAAAATAAATAAAACGCCAATAAATATAGAAATATTGTTAAACCTTTCAACTGTTTATTTCATTGAAAAAGAATACTTAATAATAGTAAAAATTATGATTTTGGAGTTTGTTTCTTGGCAGCTTCAGCTTCAGCTTCACTCTTCTCAAAATCAGCAATCAATTTCTCCACTTCTGTACTTGTTAAGATTCTTATTATAGTTTTGTTATCCTTCCGTGTTAGGGTTGCCATCTCAACTGTAATTATTATATATTATTAAAAATATTTTTATTTTGTGAAACGAACCTCATCCTTTGAGAGATAGTCAGCAATATTCAACTATAACTCTTTTCTAAATGTCAAAGAGATATGTATATTATTGTGTACTGAAATTGCATTCAAATATTTTCTTCACTCATCATATAAACAAGGCATAATATAAGATATTAAATTTTTTGCTGTACAAATAGAGATAATTATTTCTATAATATAGTTACCTTTTTCAGGAGTTAGCTTGGTCATGTCAAGGGTTTTACTCAGGACCTTGATTGCTAATGCCTGAGCTTCAGCTAGAGTAGTTTCATTCTCTTTGTATTCTTGTTTGAGACTGGAAACAGCAGCCTAGAAATGAAAAAGTGTAAAGCTGAAGAAGGTTCACTCCTGTTTTCTAAAAGCTACATTCTATGATTTTCAAACTTGTCAGACCATGACTGGAATCTAACAAAACAATATCCTGTACTTTTACTGCATTGTCAATCTTAAGAATCTGTGCTCAATAGTTTGACTGCGAAAGTTATAAGATACTGTTGAAGTGTTACATCTAAAATTATCTTTTATTTTCCTAAAAGTATTTTACTTACAGCACTGTTGTTTCCGATACATGTAGCTTTCCATCCTCCATAGTTACCACTGGGATCAGATTGATATAACTGGTAGCCATAATGTTTATCCCAGCCCATATACAAAATGGATACACCAAAAGGCCGTTTACCTAAAATTTGCCAAGATTTTTAAGTGTCAAAATATTGTATACTATACAATAAGCTAAAATTTATAAATTCGAAATATTAGGTGTACAAAACATGTTCATATCAAAAGTTACAAGTCACAATTATTTAATCACCCTTGATGATGTAAATTTATTTTCAAAAGTACATACTACTATACAAGAAATATGGAATGGACTTAAATGATTGAATTTGTGAAACTTACCTCCATATTGTGTATATGCTTGCTTTACATCACACAGCCATGAAACAAGCTGTTCGCAAGGGATTGACTCCCCATATTGCAATAGATATCTTTGAGCAATGAGACGTAACTCATTAGTCAGGACATTGGCGTCCGACGTAATCCCGGCCACCGAACAAACCATGTCATCGTTTAATTTGTAGATTTTCTCAGAGAAAAACACTTCATCAAGCAGTTTATTGGTGTTCCTGCGTTCGGCAGCAAGTAATATACCGTCTGTAGCCAGAATACCAAGGGATGTTCCGGCGTGACTGATTGCTTCCATGGCATACTCGACTTGATACAGTCGTCCTGTACAATGTTAACAAAAAGTGAAAAAATACAAATAAAATAATTGCTCGTCTCGAAATAAGAAATAAATGTAATTACCTTCTGGTGAAAATATTGTTGTACGAGTATCATAACGGCGAGCCTAAAGAAAACAGAAAAAGCGTTGTATCAAACCAGAATGACCAAGCAAGATGTTGGTAACCTTATTATGATCAAATATTTTTTTTATCTTAAACAGAATTTGTTTTTTATAATGAATTTCTCACCATTTTCGACAAATATCACGGATATTTTGTAACGATGTATAACTAAAAATATTTAGTGAAATTTAAAAACAGTTAAAACAGCTTCGCCGGATGACAGGGAGATGACAGCAAACTTTTCATTGTGATAGATTTTTTTACAGAACATATTCAACCGTAGACTAAGGAAAGACCATAGACTAAGAATATATTTATTGTTAAACATTAAAAGTAATATTTTATACACCTAAGCACTTTTATGTAAATACGTTTTCTACACTCTTTAAAATAATGACTACTATCTTTTAATTTGAATTACTACAACATATGAATTAGGTGTACTGGTTAGAAAGAATCTTGTCTTTAACCCAATAACTACCTACGGATATACGCAAGATAGACGTAGGCGGATCCAATAAACATAACAATAACAAATATTTGGTATTTATATATTTTTATAAGATAAGCATTATCTTTAAATGTGGGTAAGGTTGTAGGTAAGAAGAATGAATTATTTTTTAAAAATCTAACTTTAATAATGTCAATTAAGTATGATCTTTTTATTTATTTATTTTCTGAAAGCCCTTTAAATAAATTAAGAAAACATTGTTATAAAAGTAATTTTATTAAAAACCATTCACATCACACGTATTAGGTCACTTAGTCTACTTAATATTATTATGCCACAATAACAATATCAGTAACGAAAAAAAAAATACATTTAAAAAAAAAACACAAACTAAAAATTCCATCATATGCTGTCCAATCAATACCAGTAACCTGAATACGTACAAGCACATAGTAAAATTTTTATTTGCATCGTAATTTCAAAATTACGAATAAAAATTTAAATAGCCATACACCTACAATCATAATCGTTAATCTTATTACCAGTAATTTACAGGAAAAATTTAAACGCGTTTAAAAATAACCTTTAAAACGAATACTTAAATTATTTTTTATAACTATATTATATTAAAATCTAAGCATTGCTGTGCCCATCAGTAGAGCCGTCAATATCTTGTAGTCACATGACTTTTCGCGAAGTAGTAACCAGGTCAACAATAGGTTGGACAACAATATAAAAGAGTATCATGACAACGAAAACCATGAGCGCAGTCGATAGCCCAGGTTGGTTCGCACTAAAATAATCCATGTTGAAACCAATAGCCATTGTGATAAGGCCCATTGTTATCGCGAATAATCCGACAGCGATATGTATTATCTTCACAGGTCCAGTTTTGATCATTAAACGTACTTTTGATGAGAAGAGAGCTATGATGCCAGTGATAAAACTTATCAACGAGAATGCTAACGCTATCACACCTGAAAACAACATGAAAAATGTTACAGTTCTATTTAGTACATATTTAAATATATCCGTTTAAACATAATTTAAAAATGATCGATGTCTTTGGCTCGAGATATTTTTTTAAAATAAAATAGCCCATAAACTCGTTACTTAAATCGCTAGAACTGTAGTTACTAGATAACTAATTGAATAATCATTAAAATTGGTTTTTTATGCACAGAGACTGGCTCTGTGTATTGTTTTTCATGTCCTTTTCCTTACTTTTGTGAAGTCCTCACAATAGGATCGTAGTTTGTATTGGTTAAGACTGTGGTTTCAGCTTTTACGGTCGGCTGCCTGGTTAACGCCAACGTACTATGGCAATAGTAACTAGTTGTTTATCATTAATAATTATTAAAATTACTTCAGATCTACGAAGATTATCATTAACAAATAAAGCTTCATTATTACATTAGTAAAAATTGACATTTTATTCGTGATTTAAATATGTCTTACCGCAGATTCCATGAGGAGTGTTGATTTGCATATCGACCTCAGCTAATCCGAGGAAAGTTCCCGCTATGACAAATATGGCGCCGATTAGTTGCAGACATCCGTGCACGATCCGTTTACTGTCAACTGTCAACTGACCGGACCACGCGTTATGTCGGTGTAGGGTCAGCACTGCTTCCACCAAAAATAATTGATACTGGAAATTGTAGAATTTGTTAGTCACAATATTTTTGTTTTAGATAAATTAAGAAAATTAAGTGTCCAGTTAGTGATTTATTTCATAACGCAATAGCAATCTGTTTTTTTATGAATAAAAAGAAATAATGCCAACAAGAGTGGAAGGAAGAACGTAAAAAGTAGATACAAAGAACACGGGGAAGTAAAATCGTTGTAAATATTTTTTTTACTAGTATCTGTATGTTGTCGAGTTAGTTTTTCAGAAGTTTTTTGTTCTGCCCACTTTGTATTTTAAATACCAATCGACAATAAACGGTAAATATTTTTTATGGTTAATCACTTTCTTATTAATTAATGATTGAACAAAACGATTGAAATGATTTTTACCATCGGATAAGAGACACATTTTAATCAATAAATTAAATGAAAAACATTATAGTTATACTCTAATTATGATTCTTAAATCATGTAATCGTAAGATGAGATGAATCACAGATTGATATTTCTATTTGAGATTTCATAAAAAGAACTTGTAACCTATGAAAGAGAACAAAATAAAAAAAAACCTTATATGCACACACGAATTCTAGTTATAAAACACTAGGACATTTACCACATTATAACAATGATGACAAATTTCGTTAAATTTAAATGTAAGAATACGTACGCCAGTTCCAGCAAAGATGATATGCAACTGAAGGTTGCTGATGGATCCATTGGGGGAGGAGGTTAGAGCGAAATGCCACATACTGAATACGACTATAGCTATCTGCATATGATGGAGAAGGTTGAACAATTGACAAATGGCTTGCCAAGCCGAATTCCACGAGGAACTGTACATTTCGCCGCTTTCTTCATCGTAAGCGGCCGGAGCTCGGGTCAGTTCCGCCTGGTACGGAACGTGTTCCCGTACTTCAAACATTTCCACCTTCTCTATCGACTGCTGGCTGGTGCTCGGTCGATCCATCTTTGACCTCTGGGTGACGTCGTAAGACCCCCGTAACTTAAACAGTTTCCCACAGCGCACGCGGTCGCATGTAATCCTATCTCCTTACGGACTAAATATTGGAGACGATACAATTTCTTTTAAGATATCGTTACTCTTATTTGAGATAATATTAAAGAATTCGATCGCGGCCTGAGCTATCGTTAGAATTGACAGGTTCGAGATTAGAATCTTGCGTAACCTCTTGATACCGGGAGACGATAGTGTGTATGTTTGCGAGATTAAATTTATCAGTACCATTTTTTTGGGAAAATGTCGAAATCCGCTTCTGAAGGAGTGTGAAAAATTCTCGTTCGACATCGCGACCTACATTTCGTTTAACATCTTAGAAGGTGAAATATAAAAGTGTAGAGTAATTTTATTTTATAAAAATAGTTTTTGAAATTGAGCGCTAGAATTTATATTTAGGTGACAACAACTCATGTCCTAACTACTCTTTACTTGACCATTTAGTATGTCCGTATTCCGTATCGTTTGTCAGTTGTGGAAATTATTTTGAAAATAAATTGACTAGAAATAATATAACATTAACGAACTGCTTTATTCTTCCATTTGTTGTAGTTTAGCTATTGAACACTAGATGGCATTGCATGGTATGTTAAAGTGGTAGATTAAATATAGATAGATTTAATATACAGCAGGACCTCTTTAATCCGAACCCCCTCTAGTCCGAACACCTCTGTAATCCGAACCCCCGACCCGAGTCCGCG
>JAABKM020000008.1:3211997-3230003 GCA_016277805.2 Papilio aristodemus | reverse complement strand
TATTCACAAAAAATACCCTTATCATCTATACCCCTATAATCCGAACGCTCCACCAATCCGAACGGGGGCTAAATTTTCAGAGTTCGGATTAAAGAGGTCCTACTGTAGGTAGATTAAAAAAAATATAAAAAAAAACTCCTTGTAAAATACAAAAATATAAAGTATTTTAAAACTTTATTTTCTTTCAACGTTACAAAAAAAACAGTCGATTAGTGGACGCATATTAAATTAAGAATGTAACTATTCCTGGTTCCGTATTATTTATTCGTGTTGTCGCCTCTTATGTCTGTAACTATTAAAATAAAATGCCTGCGAGGACGGTAACTTGGGACAGGGTGCGGCGGCATCGTCTTTGAAATAATAAGGCGGCTAATAAATCCCTACCTTAAGGGTCTTTGAGGTCGAGCGAGGTGTAATACATTTTTCTAGTTAACATTGGATAATGGTGGGTCGTACAATACCGATTTTGTGGAGACAAAGTGGATGCGATTAACAAAGATGCGGGAATATCGGTAAGTTCTTATCGTATGTAGGTAATCGGTTAATTGTTGGTAGTAATTATGTACATATATTTATTTTACGAGGACAACATGGTAATAAAAATAAACGAATTATCAATTGTTTTTTTTTTCTCTTAGGATTACATTTTATGACAGTTGTCATTTCAGCTGATATTCGTTTACTTCTGGTCCTCTTCTCCCATCGAACTCTATATAGATTAATTCCCTACATGCTCCCGTAACCTTGAACATCTAGTCATCATTAACTAATGATCTTACCTGTCCATCTTAGATCGCCTAAGTCAAGCTTTATGTTACGTGTCAATCGCTAGGGCTGTCTTTATTATGCTTAGTAGATAATTATCTGATATCACGATAAACACTATGTATACGTTGTTTATGGCAATCCAAATAAAAGAACAGGATGGAGTTGTGTTACGACACAGTGTTTCGTGCCTGTCTGGATGTAACATTACACTTCCCGAGTGCGGACGATTATAAATCGATTGTCGGCATCGGCTCCGTGTATCGATTATGGCCGATTATTGATTCTGATTTATAGCGCCATGGATACGTCTATCATCAACTGATTTAATAATGTTATAGTTATCGAATAGTGAAAGTCGTGAACCCAGTCAAGTATACTACAATTTGTTTTCAGTTTTTTTTACCACAGACAAGCGATGTACCAAAGATTGTTAAACAATTGATTATAGAAATTTGTTAAAGTTTAAAGCGATCAAAATAAATTAAGTTACATTTTAAAATATTAATATTGATACAAAATATCAAATGTAATACATATATAAGAGTAGATCCAGGGAAAGCGAAGTGTGGGCTAGAAAATCTTGGCTAAAGAAGTCTATGTCGACTATTAACTTAAATAATTCTTCTCTGGTCAGCAGCGGTATTAAAAGTACAAGACACCATAATAAGAAGACTATACTCCAAGAAGAATTGAGACTTTAATTGTGTTGGAGATAGTATAAATTATTCATATTTATTTTACTTATCTACTCTCCAAGACTTATAACATTCCTTTTTCTTTGTCAGTAACATATTTCGCAAATGCTTGTAGCACACCACAATAAATCGGAAAATCGATCAAAAGTTTGCTTATATCTAGTTTGTGTACCATCTCCCGGCCGGCGGTTCTCTGAGTAAATCAAACACGCGTACGCCTTACGTCTATCCATTCCCATGGTTATTATAAATGGAGGGAGTCAGCGCCGACTGGCGATAGCCGCGGCCACGATTACTATCATTAGATTTATTGTTAGCGCACGACGGCATGCGTGAAGCGCACTTTTTATTTCAACACGGAAGTTGTTATTAAATAAAGCTATGAGGTTATTAAAGGCACATCACTATTAGGCCATAGCTTATGTCCAGTGCGATTCACCCCGTATGACCTGATGGTTGGTGGAGCCATGAGTGGTGGGTCAAGTATTTATTACAAGTATTACCATAGAAATTTTAGTGTCCACACGTTATTACGTCATGAGATATACATGGTAGGGTCTGTAGCGGGAGCTTTTGCACTTTACAGAACACGGTAAGTGCCCCGACCCCAATTGGGAAAGTGTCAAGTCCCTTCAGTAGACAACGAAAATGCGATTCCTTCTAATGTGCAGGTGTGACTATCCACCACTGAAACAATGAATAACTCTTTAACGTATATAAATTTGGTACAAGTATATTATTATAAATGTTACCTGTATTTCTTCGAGAATATAAACTAGAGTTATAGAATTTTAAGTTGGTCAGGACCACCCAAGCCTTGGTCGATTTAATCTTTTAAAAATCGACACTCAATTTTCATAATCATTATAAAATTGCAAAGTAAACGACTATTATAACACTATCTTTTTCCGTTCTGTTGGCCATAAAGCAAATTTAAGTACAGTTTGTAGGCTCCGTCATTAATATAACATTTGGTATTCGTTTAATATCTTAATAAGAAAGCAATAGAGTTTACTGTTCGGGGGTGGGCTGGGATAATAGCCGGCTGTGTGGTCCGCGCAGTTCGCGAGCCGGACGCGCCGGATGTCGATAAATCTGAATACAGCCTGCAAGTAGCGAGCTCTTGATCGAATAAAATATATTATATTCATAGAAAATTCGTAAAAAACACATCTCACGCCTGTATTCTTCGAAGGGGTAGGCAGAGGTGCAATTAGTGCACCCACATTTCGTCATATGTTTTTCCGTCCCATAATGTAATAGGGAGCGAGCCTATCGCCATATCGGCCACACGGGCACGGAGTTTGGCTTCGTAAAAGTAGATTTTATTTTATTTATATATAAGATTAAAAAGAAGTATTCTATCTGGGATGAGTTGGATGATTTCTGAGTATGAAATGAAATTAATTATTATGAAAGACTCTACAGTGATTTTCTAAGGAGAGATTGAATGTTGTAGTGCTCTTAAACATTTTTTTGAAATAATTTATTATCGAAACAATATGTCCATCACTAGTGTTGAAACCTGTGCTTGTTTGTTAATTTTTTTAAGAGCTAGGGTTCCTAAAGGAAGCTGGTAATTGATTCTTGTAACCCACATGTTTCAAGTCATGTAATTGCTATGGGAAGCTATGCCCTCAAAAAAAAAAAAAAAACAGCGCCAATAAAAATAGTATATTTAAAGAGAATTCTATAGAATTAAGATACTTAATGAAGAATTATTATCAACACATTCATAATTTGAGGGAATCCATGATTATTGTGAGGTATAGTTAGTGGTAGTGCTACAATTACACGTCTGAAAAAGTGAATTTAGATGGAGATGTGCTTGTAGCAAGAAATAACGAGACGTCATAACGTGACAATTTATTTCCACTGTTCCACCACAAGTCAAATCGTTAATCAAATCTTCTGTTTCTTTTTTCCGCATTGGTTTTGACTTTGGAAATATTTCAGTCTGTATGCATTTATTGACCCCGAAAACTTGAATGAAATAAAATATTTTATTCTTTCGTGCTTTTTGGCAATATTATAAGCACTTTTAGTAATACAAGTTATTTTAGTAAGAACATAGTTTATTACGTCTGCATTATTGAAGACATGTCATACATATGACATTGTATATAAGATATTTCGCTGTGTATGGATTTTCATCAAGAGTGCGGCGTGTCGGATGGGTAAGTGCAACAACAAAGGATCCCTCGGGAACGAAAAGCGGTTTTTGACGAGGAAATGCACTTGTCTCCACTTTCAAATTACCCGCTATAAATCACGTGACGTCGCTCCGACGTAATAACACCGAAGAGAATTATAGGAGATTCAATAAATTGAGATAGATTACATTCGCATAAGATGAAAATAATCAATATGAGATCCGTCGAGATGTTGAGAGAAGAAACAATGTTTAATAAACGTCGAACTTAAAGTTGAAAAACAATGATTTACAACAAAATATTGAATTTCTTATCCTTAAGTTTTTTTTTTATACTACAAGGTGGCAAACGAGCAAGCGGTACACTTAACAGTGATCGATGCCCATATACACCCGCAACATCTAAAAGAGTTGCAGATGCGTTGCCTACCTTTAAAGGACAGAGGAAGGAATCAACAGAAAAAGGATAATTCCTTTACGCATTGATCCCCTCCCCTGTCAAATCCTCTTCCCCCTCCCATTCCTTCCTTATTAGAAAAGGGTGGAAAGGGGAAAAGAATCAGAGTTAGGACTCCGGCACCTCACTTATCAGACGAACCGCAGAATACTGCTTCACACCTGTCTTCTGTGAGGACGTGGTATTACACCGGTCGAGCCGGCCCATTCGTGCAACTGATGTTATTGTTGCTGGCTCTACGTCTCTCTCTCTCCACCATAAATGCGTTAGTTTCACTTTTGTCTACCCTTTCGTAGCAAAAATGCGTGATGTATGTCTAAGGACTCTTACGTTGGATTGATCTTATCAAGGTTTAGAAGATCTGACGATGAAGAATTTATGATGAGGATGTCATCTGACTAGAGACACTTTTAATTTTTACTAGAACTAACCAGTAGAGTAAAATATAGATCTTAGTTTAATTTCCAGGTAAATGTAAAGAATTTTTAATTAAAATTTTCTATACATAAAAGAAATTATTGAAGTACAGTGTACATTCAGATATTTCTAAACGCATCTATTCAATTAATCAACGGAAGTAATGTATTGGGTATTTATTGCTTTAAAATATATTTTTTTTGCTGAAGCTATGTGTAAAGTTGGACTAGAGAGTCCTTTTCAATAGTTTGTAATGCGCTCGAGCCGTCAGTTGGGATCGCACGCCGGCGATGCGATGTACGGAAAACTGACGTATTGTTACAAGCTACGTGTAAAACTCGCTAATTGTGTTCTTAATTTTTAATCATAAATTATCGTAAGCAGGTTAGTTAATAAAAATATTCAGTGAATTTTTTCAGTTCTACTACACTTGTCAAGTGAGTCTTTGTATGTGCTTATTTAATAATATTTTGTATGTTTATTTATTTTTTTTAAATAAATTTATCTGCTTGTTGTCAGCCCCCATTTTGTTACTATGATTTTACATTGTTGACTTGGCATTTTGTGTCAAATATTGATTTATTGATGTCTCATTACGACTATAACATATAAGAATTGACTTTTTTTTTAATATTACATACCTACTTATTATGTGGTCGTTGCAAACATATAATTATTTATTTCGGTTATATATTTTTTTCAATGAGTACAATAATCTTAGTCAGTTTGTAGAGGAAGTTGTCGTAAACCATCGGTTCCATACTAACACGTCACAATGGCTGCACCTCAGTATATCAGCCGATTGCCATGCTATGCGGCGCGATGCGCGCCACGTGCACGATAACAGGTTGTATTTACACTCACGACATATTAGTAGCGGAAAGCGAAGCTTAAGAAATTATTGCCAATATAAATAATTAAAAAATTAATCATTTGGCGAGATCACGTTACTATTCGTCAGTTATGGCTATTTTTATTCTTGACTTTTAGTATGTCACTGATCTGATTGGTATTAATTTGTGTATGATGTCTTTTAAGAACACTATCATTCTAATAGGATTGGATCGGACTTAAAAAAATCACAGTTTTATTTAAGATTTCAGCCACATTGTCTACTAAGCCCTATTGGATTTTTATAAATATTAACTATATGCAATATTCTTATATAATTTGATACATTCTCGGTAATCACTTTAATGTTACAAAGACACTATTAAATTAAATTTTTAATATGGTAGCGCCCTAATTTTATCTTAGTTTACTTCAAGAAGAGTTCAGATGTGAAAAAGAATTTTGACATATTCCATTTTGCAGTTTGGTTTTAATATTTATAATTTATTTGTTTTACATTGTTTTGAAGCAGATAAAAGTCGTAGAGTAAAATTATAACTTCAATTCCGCTTGCTGTACTGACTGGCACATATGTTTTACATTGAAGATATTCGCCGTATGCTACACTGTGGCGTTTTACGAGATTCCAAAGCCAGATGTTCCAGCCGTATTATTACATGTCGGAAATGCACCGAACACTTGTTATAATTATAGTAGGACGGGTAACTTGGCGTTATTTTATTATTGTTATTATGTACCCTGTGTTATGGTAATGAGATTTTATCTAACATTTGTTTATAAACAACAATATTACCGCGCACTTTTAATTTACTGATACGCCATCAGTATTCAAGTATTTAACTAGCCTAAGAAATAATTCGATAAGTAGTACAACTCAAGTTAAAATGTTAATATATCTACGTATTGGACCTAAGGAATGTGAAAGTTTTATAAAAAATAAGGAATTAACGAGCTCTGTTAATACTAAATTAGTTTTTTTACTGTTAAATTAATAAATATAAAAATAACTGTATGTTATAATAACCTTGCCGAATGATAGATTTGAAGCGTATTAAAGTGTTGAATCCCTACATTCCTAGCTGTTATATTAGACATTAATGAGTGCATGGTCATGTTGAAGGAGCGTAAGTAATGCGTCGGCCGGGACACGGGGACGGGAAGAGAACCCGACACCGCGCACTAATGGCGCCCCGCGGACGCACACGCCGCGTACGCACTTGCCGCGACAGTTTGCGACTCCGGCATTATGTTACACCCTGTACACGTTCATAACTTTCGCTTCGAATAATTGAGATAGTTTAGTCGTAGTTTATTAAAATAGTAATTCTATAAGTGAAGTTGAACACCCTGATACCCCTAATGATATACGAAAATTACTAGGATATCAGAAAAAGATTAGAGTCAGACGAAACACAAAATTATAAATGCCCAAATACATATCTGCTGGTATTCCTTGATGTGTTGATACTTTATCGGTCCCTCCTATCATGCATCTAATCTTAATGTTGCTAGCTGCATATCCATAGACTAAAATACAATGTCTATGTAAAAAATGATATAGTTACTCCAAAAGAATAATCTGAAAATTCTACCAAGTTGATTAATCTGTACATTTTATATACTTACAATGTTCCTGGCTGGACATATTTTGTATGTCTTAATTTGATTGTTTTTTTTATTCGATAATAAAATGGACAAGGTATAATAATGCTACCGCATAGTATAGGTTTAATCGAGCGGTAAGTCGTGTGGCCGATCGTGTGAGCGCCCAGTGAGAACATCGACCGACTAGCTCTGCCGGCCACTCTATGTTGTGAACATTTTAGTCAATAGTGACGGACATACTACATAGAGTTGATTGCGTATATTCAGCTCAACTGCCATTTTTTTTATTTTCAATCCAAAATCGACTTAATATAAAATATATTTCAATGTAAAATTTTGTATAATTTTATGAAGATTCAACGAGATCCATTTATCAAATATAATAAGAATCTTGTAATTTTGTTTAAAACGAAAATAGCTTAGTTGTGGGTTCGAATCCTGCGTTCCTCTATTATTGTGAACCATATCTTAACGTAAACTTTTTCAAGCATACTTGAAATAGTTAAAAGAAATATTAGTAAATTATTTTCCAATCTACATATATTTGAAATAAAAGAAAAAACAAAAAAAATTGTTTTCAGCTCTATATGAGAACGGACCAAAAATATGATTGCACCATTCCCGTCAACCGATTAATGTTACACACGCTGTAAAATTTAATTTATTTACATATCGATACGACGGTTGAGTGATTTTCGGTCCTCGGCGAATGGACTTTCGTATGTTCGTGCGCATAGGATAGGGACTGCATTCCACTTTAACAGGGAACAATTTAATTTGATTGTTCTATTATAGACCGCCTGCTCTTTGATTACTATTTAAACACTCGTGAAAATTCAAATTGAATCAAGATGGTTTTATATTTCCTTCACCGAAAAGTTACACAGATTTTGTGGAGATTTAAATTTATTACTTTGTTCATAGCTAAAACGGTCAAGTCATCAAGTCTCCTAAGATTTTATACTATTTACAATTTTACGAATTAGGTTTAGTTACTTACATTGAGAAATAGAAATAAAAATATTTTTGATTTTAAATTAAGAATATTAAAAATATAAAACCGTAAACTTAATCGACAACAAGAATGAATAAAATAAAGATAAAGTACATTTAAACTTTACATTTCCAAAGAAACATAGAATTTAACCGTTTGGTAGACGCTTAGATTCTGCGAGAATTTCAAGATAGGATTGTATTAGCGTCCTGCAAACCGCTGATTAACTGAGTGGCTGGTTAACGACTGGCCACCGAGAGAGAGCCCTCATCAACGAGATAACATCTTAGCGCCGGAGACTGCCGCTCAATAGGATACAACTTTTACAATGAGCCAATATATAGGCGCGCGATAAGAAAATTTTACATAGATTTATTTTTAAATAAATTTACACGATTAGGACACGTATAACATAGTTCCATATAAAGACATAATATGTCTTTTAGTGGAAGCAATTTCTGCATACATTCGTAACATTCTACACGGTAAAGGTTTTAAAGCCGAAGGGTCAATAAACTTCTTCAGTTTCTTTACTTTAATTACTCTTTTTTACAACTCCTTTAAAAGGAAATATCACATTCTTTGCTGTTTAATTTAATTAAGTTATAAATACAATTGATTATGTAACACCTAATCTCTTAAACCAATAAATATAATGTCCACATTGACAATTGACGGAGGTCGAGCTTTGAACATAAAAGATTACAGAGTTTGTTAACCTAATCCCTAAAAGCAATGCTTAATGTAACATTGACGTTAATTCCTTTAGTGAATGTAAAACGACGTCAGCGGACTCGTAATCCTATTAAATGTGTACGACATAAATTTAAAGTATTTAAATCTATTTTGACAGCCGAGAAGATACACAAAAGGTTGTAACATCATTTTAATGTGAGAAATTGTTTTCAAATAGACTATAGAACATAACAGTTTAACATTAAATGAAATTTAACAGGACAATGTTATTAATACAGAGAAAGCCATGATATTTTGTAATTTTGAATTAAGAGGAAATGATAAGGTAAATTTGTGAATAAATTCAGAAATGGGGGAACATTATATCCCATCTCGCTTTTCGCTAATTATCTCAGAAAAAAGGATAGCGTCTCTAAACTAGATAGACTTACAATCTTACAATAAAATTTAGATTTAATGATAACTTCAAAAATTAAATCTTGCCATGAGTAAATTATCAAAGCGTTAAACTTTCCCTTCCCGAATCCGGTGTGGTTGGGATTGTCGAAATAGTAAAAAAAAACAAAGTAAAAAAACTTTATGGATAACAAGCGTTCCACCATAAAATCAGTCATATTTAAATATTTTTAGATTGAATGAAACTCGTTACCTGTGTATTGTCACTACTTAATAATTTGCTTTTATTTAAACGTCAAATGGACCGTGCTGGTTTTAAATACAATTGAACCGTTAAATTTAGTTGGCCCGATGGGAGTAACGACTGTAATACTATCTTTTGGGTTATGGTTTATGGTTAAAAAGTTATTTACATATAAAGTAGTGTTTTGTTCTGTTAACTTAATATTGTTCATTTCACGACCTGATAGAGTTCGGAAATTACTTAAGTTTGATTTTTGATGTAATTGTTTGCTGGTACACTTATGGAAAAAGTTGATTTCGATTTTTCAATTATTGTAGATTGGAGGTGGAAAACTGGTGCACGTTTTAAAACTTCGAAATATCATAACATACGATATTTCAAAATTCCTACTGAAACTTAAAAATAATTCTGATGTTTTCGAAATGAGTAATTTCAGATAAATATGTTTTATTACGGATACATTTTACTCAATAAAATATCTAATTGCCTTCCCGCCTAATTATTTCGAGCTCAAAACAGATAATTTAAATTCTTCGCTTTTTTTCTAATCTGTTTTGGTTTTATTTACTTTTATGGCCAGTGTTTTAGTGACTTATAAAGAGGTTTTATTCAAACTCTACGATTAGATTTGGTAAATTTATTTTTGACCATTAAAACTCTATGATTGAAACTGATGTCAACACTTTTAAAGTTACGTAATATAGCCTAGTTGTTGGAGTCCCTGGGTATTTTAGTAATTAATTATGACCGATGTTAGTTTTGGTTCGAATCCAAGCCAAAGCAGATTGTTGTTTTTATTATAAAAAAAGTCTAGGCAGGAACTCTATCTATGTACGAAGTAACAAACTTTTCTAAGTTTCGATCTAGGGCAAACAACTAATTATGTTATTAAAAAAATTAGCCTCAAGGATTTCCATAACATCCGAAAAGAAAGGTAATACAAAATATAGTTTAATCTAACTTTACTAGGGTTTTGTAAAGATCAAATGTGTCTAACATACGCACAAATTAGTAACTCGTATTTGTACGAAATGACGAAACTTAGCGCTAGCTGTCTGGGATTCGAAACGTGTTCGTCACACTGTATTCCCGACGCTTAGCCCCTCAGCTGAGGAGAGACATATTAAAAGTTTTATTATTAAATTAACGATCGCATTATACTTGGAAAAGAAAACGTCATTGCAATGTGTGTGGGGGTTATTGACCCCCCTGAAATCACGGGTGTTCAATAGTTATATGATTATGTCCAATACTTGGCGATCATTGCCGCCTGTTGACCCCTCGACTCCATCAAGTAGCCTCGTCTATCTATTTACCGTCCACTCCAATTATTTCCTTTTGTTATTGTCCTTGAATTGTCAATTCGTTGGCCACAAAAATGGGTTTACGTAATTGTCGGTATCGCATTGTGGTCTATTTGCTTTAAGCGATGAATGGCTTTACATTATTTAATTGAAAACTGCATAGATTTCTAGTTTACTATATATACAATCACATGCTACTTAAGTCTGATGACGTCACAGTGCCGAGCTTGTACAGTGTGCAAAAAAGTTTACATCTTGAAATAATATGACAAGACTTATGGAAATTGTAAAAAGCTTCATTGTATTTTGATACGAATACCCACGAATACGTACCACGCGATCCTCACATTTTTCGCACTTACAGTGCACATCATTCAAAGTGGGCTAACGGAGATACTGGTAGGTAAAAGGATTATCGCTTCAGATTAAAAAAATGTACTATTTGAAATATTTTTTTATATAGAAATGATTCATATCGATCTGTTAAACTAGCGATCTCGGATTCCACCAGTAACATATATTTGATTTGGACCAGAGTTACATGTGCTCTGTGCACCCTACTAATTTGCTGCCTTATAAAAATCTATGTAAAGAGATATTAGTAGAAAATTTAACACATTACTTCCAGGAACGATTTTAAAAGTGAGAACTTTGCGCAAATAGCAACGTCTAAATTACTAAGCGAGTTTACGACGCGATCTTGTGGTTTAACTTTTACCTAAACCGCGAGAAAAGCCGGCGTATGTCAGTAGCTTGAGCTGCAAGCGTTTGACATGCGGTCTTCAGGCCACCGCACACATCACTCTTCCTACTTCGCATGTCAATCACGGTAGACCTTGTTTTAGCTGCAACAGGATAACTAGGTTTTTGCATTGTTATTATAAAACACTTTGTAAGTTTTTGCTGATTATAGAGACTGTTCTGTTACATCGTATTAGAAGCTTGTTTTGCCACTGTTAATGTTAATAAATGATGGGCCGTGCTGAGAAAAAACGATTCAGTTAAGATGGAACGTAGCACAACTTTTTAATTTTAGTAAAAGGGATTCAATAGGTATGTTAAGAGCGGGACCTCCTGACACACACTAATTATGTCTACTAGGAGGTCCCAACCCCTTTTTCATTCAAAAACTTTTGTGAAAAACAATAAATATTTTTGTTTTTTTTTTATTTTTTTTAATAGGAGTCTCGCCGGATTAAGAATTTTGGATAGTTTTGAATTCGTTCCTGATTACTAATATAAGATGGGATTTTGTTACGAAATTTGCTGTAAGTCAAAGACTTCCATGTACCGCATTCCTAAAACCCAGTGGGTCAGTAAATCGTGTGTCTATGAGGTCAGAGGTGGGTGCCCTTACTGAAAGTCCGCTAAGTGACGATAATTGGACCCTAACTTGCACCACTCATGTTACTAATTCGACTACTGTTTGAATAAACAGTTATAACTTGTAGACGATGTCGCGGTTCTTTCCCCGTAATCAAGTACAATTTGTAATAAGAAATTTATTTTTTATTGAGTGAAAATTAAAATATTTTTATCTCGAGATGTATAGTGAAAGAGCGGACACATTGTTATTGTGTTCCGTTAAATTATGGCTACAGAGCTGTATTTCTTTCAGTTACTGGCTAGGTTAAGCATTAAAGGCCTAAGTTTTATTTTTGTTTTTATAAGAAAATGCGTTACAAGCAATATAGCGCTGTACTTTTGAATAGTTTGGTTAGACGACATAAATATTGTGTAGCACTGCAGCGGTTTTAAGCTTGAACTGCATAAAATCGAACAAGACTTTTCTTGTTACTTATATTTCTATTACAATATATTTACTCACCTCACGCCAGTATTCTCCGAAGGGGTAGCCATGAGACACATGCTTATAACATTATGGGACGGAAAAAATACGGCGAAATGTGGGCACAATAATTGCACCTCTGCGTATAATATATTATGTATATAGAAATTGTTGAAAAGATTGATTTTTTTTAGGGGAATGTAATATTAAAAACTCACATGCTTCTTGACATAATCTCCTGGTAATATAAGTATAGTATGATGTTATTGGTATTAATTGAAGGATATAAAAAAATACCGATTATTTATTAAAGTGGGTTCTTAATACATATAATTCAACCTACAGACTGCGTCTTTAACTGCCAAGAGTTACATGAGAGTGTGCTTAACTTTTAATTACGACGAAATAAACTCACACCACACCGTGATCTTCACTTAATTCAAGGACAACTTTCTCTTAAATAAATCTCATATATGTTTTCTATCAATGCTGTCTTATCGGCCTTCAATATGTTATAAAATTTGTTCTGTTAAATCAATTTGTGTCAAGATTAATAGAGTTCATGTATTTATAGGGATTTAAATTTTCTTTTAAATCAACAAGCCTTCTTTTTCTGAAAAATATGCGAAAATAATGTGAAAGTATGCATAGATGTACGTAGAAAGGCGAGAGCGCCAGGATCACACCAAATGAAAATAAGTAATTTCTGCCTACTACTAGGGAATACAGGCTTGAAGTATGTTTATTATTCTTTCTCGGTTTATTTATAAAATTGGTTAGTAACAACGGTCAATAACAAAGTTTGTGAGTGTAACCAGACCACGGAATATATTAACACATATTTTTACAATAGTTATCTATTATCTAATGGAACAAAGTGAAATAGGCCGTGCTGAGGACAATAAAAGTTTATCAGCGGAGTAACAGACGACTTTGTAGCGGAGTAATGAAATACAACGCAGTAGACCACCAAGAGTGACGGTGAAAGTGAAGTATGCAGTCCACGATGTATTGCGGGAATTTGGTAACATTAAAAACGACTTTGATTTTGAATATGTTAGAGACATGTTAAGTCGATCGACTCTATGGTGCTTTTTAACACAACTTAATGATGGCAATCTGTACAGTTAACTTTGTGAATTGATATTTATTTCCTTTAATGTTAAATAATTGGTATTGTATTTTAATGGTATAGAATAAAATTTGATTCTAGTACAATATTTAAAGGACAAAATGGATGAGTAATTAGTAGACAGACGTGAATTTACCGCGTCAGGTCCAAGCACTGAGGTGCCGGAGGCTCAATAAAAAAGTTGATTTTGATTTAAAATAGTGTCCAAAATGTTAAAACTTTAGTGATGGCTACTTAACGTAGACATGTGTATCACAAAAACGATTAACGAATAAAGAAGCCGCACTAGGTTTAGTGACAAGTGCCTACTTGAGAATTTAAACTACTTTTCCTCTCACCCCTTCTGCACTTTGGGAGATCAAGTACAAAATAAACAAAAAACACATATTACAATAATGTCAGATGACTTCATACGAACTTCTGATAACATTCTGGCTTAACATGTTGAAGATTTCCAACATGAAAATGATACTTGTCTTATAATTTTGATTCACGCGCATGAGTACTTAATTTTTTTTAAAGATAGAAATATTTTATCCAGTAACCAACTTGGATGAGATGATAATGAATGGTAACGGTCTTTTTTAACCAATCTTGAATGACGTCACATCATATAATGTGACCGAAAGTTAAAATAAACTGTTAGTATTTTGAATAACACGTCCGCAATCACATCACGGTTCTATTGTTTGCCTGCATCCATATTATATGATAACAAAACATGATTGCGGCCGACGTTTATGTCTCCCTAACAATTGAATGACGAATGAGATTTTTACAGTTTCAGTAACCAGAGATCGATACACCAATACATAATAATTATCACTTGTGATATCGACTGTACTGTTGTGTTTTATTGTCAATTACAGTTGGCTTTCTTAGAAGCGGAATTCTCTCTGTGTGTGTGTACTACAAACAAATGAAACTTATTAGTATGGTGTGTACGATTTGCTGTTAAAATTTATCGTACAGTTTATTAACGTTTTGTGTGCTTATTAAATACTCTTTAATCTTTGATTAATGCAGATTTAAAGTTTAATAAAAAAAATTATTCAGTATTTGATAAAACAATTTTTACAAAACCACATTAAAAGATTGTTCAGCTTAGAATACTTATTTCAATATATTAATAGTCGTTAAAGTTTTTTTTTATAATTTTTCACTTTTGAACAATACATAAATATGTAATTTTGAACAATACACAATAAATAAATAAACCAAATCAGTAAAGTCGATGTAAAATCAATATTGTAATATAAATTTAATAATCAATATAAAATTTAATTGACAATCTATTAAATAAAGGTTTAAGTAATATTCTATTTCACTATACTCATAATTTAGTAAGATATTTCATTAAAGCATTTTTCACAAAATAAGGGTTACTACCCTTAATACATCGCCTATGGTTATTCATAGGTTTGAAGTAATTTGCCGTGCGAATGTGACTTAAGTGATAATTTCACGCCAGGACTTACTATAGCAAAGCAATCTTCAGCCACCTATTTCCTCTTCACGAGCCATGGATGGTTTATTGTCCAGTCGTTCCATAGCAACCTACCCGGGCACACTCTAGTTCAGTGCGAGTACTGGCCCTTCGCGCATGTCGGAAAAAAGTTATAATTTAAAAAGTTTCAGTTCGCTGAGTACAGATTAAAATTAAATTAGATTTCTTGTGTTGACAGAATGTAAGTTGTTTTTTTTTTATTATTATGTTTGTTTTATTAATAAACTGTGGGTAATTTTTCTTAACTATAAATAATTTATATTTTTTTTACAATTCTAAATTTTAATTGTTGACTTTTAATCTTAGCTGTCCGGTTAATTTAATTTCACTTAAATTTTTTATAATCTGTGAGCGAAAATGTTTATGTTATTTTTGTGGTAATTGGTAGTAATTAAGTAATAATAGAAATTTAGTAACCAGCTACAGAAAGATAAGATTATTAAGTAATTGTGAATGCCCAATTTCGACCTTAAGACTCCAAACTAAACAGACAGAAATAATTCTACAGAACCTCGTAACTTTTGACATGAGAGGAGAGAACATTGTAGAGTGTTAGTTACTTAATCTGTTTTTGATTAAAAAAAGTTAAATATGTAATATGTAAAAACATATTACATAAACATATTACTATAACTTAAACCTCCTTTTGACGTCATATTATAACGCACATATTTAACAATAAAGGTAGGCAGTAACATATTTCCCAGCTTTGTTATCGTTTAACAAACGTATTTTTTTGTGGCGCGTGCTACATGAAAGAGCATCGCCACGGTTGCAAGAGATGACCTAATTTAAATCTTTCGTTTTATTTACCTTGGCAATGTTAACGTCATGATATGAACCGGCCTAGTTTCACCTATTTAGTATCTGCCGCTGATTTTTCTCTTAATCTACTTTTATAGTAAGAAATATTTTATAACTGTTATTATAATTTAAATATACTCGCACCTATGCTCTCCGAAGGGGTAAGTAGAGGTGCAAATAATGACTACTAACAACTTTTCACCTTATATCCGTTCCGTGAGTCTATATGTGGCAAGTTTATCGGCATTCAAACCCTAGACTTTAGCAATGTAGATGTACCGTGAAACAATTGCCCATCGAGGCAGTTTAATTTAAGTTTATCTTAGAGCTTGTGTACAAAAATAGTTTATACCTAGAATAAGGAAAATACAAGAGAGGTATGTCACGACCGTGCAAAATTAGAAATACGTGATCTGTCTTCCCCTTTGGGGCACGGTCGTGATTATTTTATTTATTTTTATTTCTCTTTATTACGGGACTGGCATTAAACAATATTTATTATTATAAGTAAATAACATTTTATGCATTGATTAATTATATCTGTTAATTTTTAATTTTAATTATATCTGTTGAGTACTGTTTTAGTTGAAAACATCACGTGAGCTGTTGGCTTCTTTTACCTTTTTTCATTAGGCCACTTTCATCTCAATTTGTCGCAAATTTAAGCAGGTCGACGTTTCTTACGCTTATGTGTTACGTATAATTAATACGCAATGGCGATAACATGGTATCCGGTGCGGCGATACGGTGTGTGGCGTAAGCTCTTATCATGGCCAGAATATTTACCTCTCTTGTTTACGTGAAAAGATAATGTCGGTCATATAGGAATAATTTCTAAGGAGTCTATCTGATGAATACCACTTATGTTAGTTGGATTAAACTTTTGGAAAATATGATGAAAAAATTCAAAGAAACGATTTACATCTGTTAATGTTAATTCGGTCGGGTCGGTGAGGTGGTCTTAATTTTTTTTCATATATATACATCAAAATGAAAATTAATAATAGAATTATCTTTACATATTTCATTTGAATATAACAGAAAAAAATCAAAAACATTCCCGGATAAATACTTAATAATTTATGAAATTTTCACGGCGATTGGATGGATGGTTATTGAATGAATTGAGTACAGACAGAAAGACACACATTGATTTCCATATATATAGATTTGTTAGGTAAATAATAAGGCTACAATCTATGTATCGCTACTTAAACCTTTCATTCACATTTCTGAAGCGAGCTTTCTTCAACATGTTTCGACGTGACTCACTCACAAGATACATTGTTTGTTTCTTATCTTACTTCCTCTTTCTCAAGTGTCCGAGCTTGTGTTACATTATTGGGATATTTTTATGAATCCGCCGTCAGGTTACGTGTTGTAAATAGAGATTTCTTTTCGGTGTTTTATTAACTGATAAACTATAACCGGAGACACGCATCTGTTGTATCAAAACGAGCGTTTAATCTTTTAATCTTCTCTGCCCACTACATTCTTCTGTGAATGAAGCTATATACGGATATAACTTTATCATTACGTGCTCGTTTCTATCTTTTTAAACTATATGATTGTCTACTGATTGAGAGGAAACGGGCTTATACTTGAATTTCTTTGGATTGATTCTAAAATTATTTCCGTCCTGTAGAAAGAATATAGTCATTTAGAATGACTTCTAGTTATTTTAGTTCTCGACTAATAGGACATTAAGAATATATTATGTTACCGACCGATTTTGTAAGTCTCCAGTTATCGATCGGACCATGTATATTATAAATTATCATCAAATTGTGAATTAAACGAATGTATGAGAATCGGAAGTAATTTTTTTGTAATTTAATATTAATTATTTTTTGTTCCAGGTCATTTTAAGAAATGGTGTATAGAAAAAAAAATTAAGATTGACAATATACAATCGTAGATAGTATACCATGAAGGGAGTAAAGTGTTTAATCATTTAAAATTAATAAATGTTCCTTATTAATGTATTGAGATGGACAAGAGAAAACTGAAGTGTTGGAATGTAAGTCATCAATGAGATAAAATGGAGCCAAGGGGACATTCAACATCGACAAATAAGTCCTTTTGGTAAGTTAATATTCATTTTCAGTTTAGATGTACAGAAATATATACCATCCGTTTCATTTTGTACCCGCACTCTGCGGATACGTGTTGGGTTAGTTTTATAAATACGTTA
>JAABKM020000008.1:3199359-3211897 GCA_016277805.2 Papilio aristodemus | reverse complement strand
AGTGATTATTATATCTTCATTGATATATATGGAATTCTTTTAAAATGGACTTCCTGCTTTCATTTCTATTGTAGGACAACGCCATCTAGTTACAAATATGTAGCTATACGTATACGTAGAGCTTTATTTTTTTTTAAATACTATAGGTAAGGTATATGCATGGTCTAATATACTACACTAAATATTTGCAAAACTACAGCTATAAAGTTACTTCAGATGTATGATCAATAAAAACGCAGTCGTCGATGAATGTCTAACGCATCGAGTGTTTATCCATAACAAATATTTTTATACGTGCTCGAAACGGTAAACGTTTTTTTTTCGACGTCGATTCGAGACTCCTTAGAGAGTAAAAGTAAACATAAATTATACGCTCCATTCACTGCGCACGCGCTTACCCAGGATTAAAAAAATAGGGTCAAGTGTCACAGCGGTCGTAAAGATAGTCCTGGTCGTGTGAACCTCACCTACTAACTGTTTCCGATGATAAATCAAGATGGCGTTTAGAACTACACGTGAATGTTGTTTTTTTTACTGACTTGGTCAGTAAACCGTTTGTTTATATTGATACAGTTATTGTTATATCTAAAGGAGTAAGGTACGAGTTTTTGGGTAGTTTATTGTATAAACATGACATAGACGAATTTAAGTGTAACAAGTTTTGTTCCATTAGAAATCCGCTACGAGTTCGTTTGGGTAGATTTATAGACAAATAAAAAAATGTATCCCTTAGGACATTCTTTAATAGACGAATTTTAATTGGTGAATGAATTTTTCTGTTGAATATTTTCCGCTGTAGTCTTTCAAAGTTGATACCGATAGATAAAATTACAAAATTCAAAAATATGTATCAACTTTGACAACACCGAATTTATACAATCTCTAACGTACTAATCTCTTATTATTTTATTCAATACAAGTCCTTCTTTTTTAAATATTTTCCTTACAAAAATAAAAATGCGTAGACAAAATGCGCCTTAATCGTATTTATATTTTGACGCAATAATAAACAGGGTAACATTTTTGAACTTTGTGACTCGAAGGCGCATATTAACATGGAAATAACGGCGATTGGCACTTTATAAGACACTCAAGATGTTCATTAGGGCGTCTTACAGTCGTTTGATGGTTGTAATGTGGAGCGATACGCGGGTGCGATCGTCGCTTTTCAACATCGTATCATCGAGATATATAGTAATAGAGCAGCACTGCTCATTGTTATTGTGTTCCATTCCATTGCGGCTAAAGAACTACACTTTATTCGATCGCTTGCTAACTTTTAAGTGCCAGAAGTCTAAGATTTGTTTATTTGTTTAATAATAAAAAAAGAGTTAAGCAATCTAGCGCTGTAAGTTGGAATAGTTTGTTAAGATGACAAAAATTTTGCTTTAACGTTTCACTTGATTTAAGTTTAAAATGACTAAAATGGTAGACTTTTCTTCAAAGTAGCTTCTCTATTACAATATATCTCCATGCGTCCGGGCTCGAATCTCTAATGGAGTTGTCTGGTTGCGTAAACTTTTGAGAGCTGCGTGGGTGCCGTGACCCTATAGGTCAGCGGTTCCCAAACATTTTAGACAACGGAACATGCGGCAACAACAAAGATCTTTTATTAAATAGGACTCCCATATCGAATAAACCATATACGAAAATTTTTACTGATAATTTCGTGAATCAGATTTCATATGATATTATGAAGGCAAAGATTAAAGATATGTTATGTAAGGTTTTAAGCTATTTCGAGATTTAAATTATCTATTAGATATCGTAATGTAAGAGATGTGATCTAATGATGGTAGGTACTAATTTAGCATTAGCCTATTCACATTTAAAAAGTTACTTTTCTGTTAGTCAGATAAAATGAAAATAGTAACATACTGTACATCTTGATACATTAAACACAATTCATACATTTAAACAAATACTATAGAACTTTAGAAATAAAACAGGTCCGACAAAATTTTGATGACAAAAATTTCTCACGGTCGCAACTTTGATAAATAAAGAGTACATAATCGTGAAAGCAAAGTAAATAGGTACTATATGTCAGGGAATCCGTGTCACATTCAGTCACCCACGTCGTCGACTATGTCAATCTTAGCTGAACCAGCGTTTGTTTAAGACAATGATTTAAGTTTGCGTCACTAGTGTTTATGGTCAGACATCTTGTCGTGGGAGCGTGATCTATGGAAATTAAAATGACAAATTCCTGAATACGACAATGTATTGGTATGAATAATTTGACATTTCATGTATTATGGGACATTAAAATCTGCAAAATGACTAAATGCAACTATCTTTTAGAACCTTTCTTAAATCTATATTATTTTTAACTATTTGCGGCAATACTGTCATTTCATAAAACTATCAAAACAACTGAATCCTTTTATTCTTTTATATACGGGCTGCTCTTTGCTGCCAGTACGTTAAAAAGCAGAAGCTGCCAGTTACATTTTAAAAAGATATTTTATTCAAGTTGCTAACAAAAATTAAACACAATTATTGAATATGACATTGTATGAAACCGGATTTATTACATCCTTTAAATAAAAAAGGTGAAAACTACATATAATAGTACAGATTATGTCTAGCAAGTGGGTTAGTATATCATTTTAGTAGATAGAAGTAGATATTTTGAAATATAATTGTAAAATAATTGCAAAGGTAGTGCATTCCGGGGAACCAGTCTTGTTGAATATGACAGCGACAAAGATATTATATGCACTTTCTTATTAGTTTAACCGTTAAATAATTAAAAAATATACTGTTGTGTAGATTAAAAATAGGAAGATGATGTATTAAGGTAATGTTAAGGAAGAGTTTTTAATTTATTTTGTTATAGGATACAAGGGCTATTTGGAGTCATTTGTGAATTTTGAACGTTTGATTTATTTCCAGGGCTGCGGTGGCTATCCAATTAGCCATGTTCACAATGGCTACGAACATCGCTGCTGATTCACTGCAGGTATAGAAGTTTGTTTAAGTTTATTCAATATCTTTCTATATTATTTTTCTTCGCCTTAAAGAAAGCCTTTTCAATAATATTATTTACGAATAGTTATTGATTTAGATTTTTTATACTGATAACCGCATTTTAAAATGATTTTATATGTTTCTACGGTAGAAGGAAGAAAAGCGCTTTATTTACATTAAGGTATTGGTTGAAAAAGAATAGAAAGATATAAAGAAAAGAGTTTAATTCTAAGAGCTTCATAAAAGTTACATTAATGTACAAAAATAATATGATTAATATACATTTTAATTCAATCAAACCTTTGTATGTCAAAGTTAACGGTATAGAGTTTCGACGATGTTATTTGGTTAAAAGGTTAACTCGACAAATTAGAAGGAAATTTGTTTTGACATGAATGATTAATTAACACATTATATAAGGCGCCGTCACTTAATTAGGAAGACGCTTCTGTCAACACGTTTGAAAGCGACATTGACTTACAAAGTTAAACAACTTTTATTGGTTAAACGTGTTCTAATGAATTTTTATTTCAATATTGTTTAATTGTTGTCATCAAATATCGCAACTTTTAATGACTTGATTTAAAATTGTCGCTAAAGGATTTTCATGCAAATTAAAATAATTACAATACAGAATGATTATTAGCGTTATCTTTAATTAAATATGTTATAATCAGTATGTCGCGAATTCATGAGGTTTACTTTAATAATTAATTAATTATTATTTTTTGCCCTTTAATTATATTTCAGGCATTGGAACAATCTCTCACAAGCGCATACGCCTGGACTTCTTGGAGCAGCTGGGGACCCTGCTCCAGGAACTGTGGAGGTGGAGTGGCAGTACAGGAACGGGAATGTCTTCCAAGGTACATAGTTACGAAGCTACTGATATCAAATGTATTTTATCATTATAAGTCCTTTAAACTAACTGTCGTCTGTTTTCTTACGTTAGTGCACTATTAGTTTAATTCTAATTGTTTAATTTATTGACGATTAGGTCATTTTTAGATCCACCATAAAATAAAACTATCATCTCTATTTGATTACATGTAAAAATCGCAATAATGGCTACCAAGGTTTGCAACAATGAATATCATTTGTTTTTATTAGTAAATGTTTATATTGTATAATTTAAGAATAAACGTAACTGAAATTGTATCATCGTAGCAGTTTAAAATACTCCTTCAGTGCACATGATATATAGGTCGTGCTGAAAACCATAACTCTCCTTTATTTACGAGTCCGTTCATTCATATTTCATGTCAACTGTTACGTGGATTTATGTAACAAAGCTTCTGTTTGTTAGTCATTATTTTGTAACACAATGACAAAGCAGATTTCAAGGAATAGAGATATACATTGTATATTACTTATATGAAAAACACGTTCCGCACGCACAGCGTTGTGAAATGACTTATCCCCAGGGATATTTCCAAATAGATACGACTTAGGGTCCTTCAAGGGGCCAACGCACCTTTTTAAAAGGCCGGCACCGCGTCTGCAGCTCCTCTGGTGTTGTAGATGTGGATGTTGACGAATACGCGGCTCGTTTGCCCCCTTGTTATATTACATTTATCAAACCCTTAAATTGATTATTATATAGTACTCTATAATCTTGTGTTATTACTTAAAGAAAAAACACGTTAAGTTCAAACTACAAAAAAGAAATTCTAAAAATTCGCTAAGTGTAAGTGCCCATCGCGGGTCAGAGGTCAAACCCGCCTACGACCGCGGTCGTGTACTTACGCTTTTTATAGTCTAAATTAAGGTAATGGAAACCCCGTAGCGTTGGGCCTGTAACAAGCTGTTATTGTGCCCCGAGCATTGATTGCACTCGCGCCGTGATTGACACACATCAGTGTCGGTGTTGCCAGTAATGAGCTCGCGATTACTGTCAATTATATCAAGTGTTCGCGCCACAATTTTTCGAACCATAGATTATTTTTTCTTTTTTTTTTGTTTTATTGCGGCCTGCATGCGTAGATATAAAACCTTTCTGTAAATATATTTCACAATTTATTAATGAATTTATATATAAGGATGTGAGTAAACATAGTATATTGTGGTATTTATTATAACTGAGAAACTTGTAACACGTTGTTCTTAAAGTCAGCTTAACGTTAGCAAGCCTATTAAACCAGGACATCTCGTTTATAACTAATTTCTTACTGTCAAAACAGGATCTTAATTCTTACTGAAAAAAAAACAGGATCTTAAATATAACTCACAGGATTAAAATAGACAACTAATTACTTTTAAAATATTTTGACTCTACTCGTAATTAATTAAAAATTCCTAATCTTTAATTCAAAAGCCGTCAAAACCGTTAGTCACGCAAGTTTTATTTGTTTACGAATGTATGGACGAAGCGACCAGAGATAATTGTTAAACTATACTGGCCAGGATTAATTTGAACAGATACGAAGTGCTGTTGGTTTGTTAAGTAGGCAATCAACGTGCCGTCATTCTTAATTAGGAGGTGCCAGCAGTGGTCGCGGCCTACCTATCCAAGATTCGATAACGCAAAGATAAAATTTCTTTATCAGACAGGAAAATATCTGTTAATGAAAATAGATATAGTCTATGGTCTCTGATGAACTTTCTAACGGCTGATAAGGTTTGTTAAAAGTGGAGTAACAATTAACATAGATAATTTAGGTGAGTTCTTTTCTGAATCTGACATAACAAGTATTTGAGCGATATGTTACTGTATCACGAAACTCTAAATGGTATTTTCAAAAATATTTCATTGGAAAAATAATGTAAATACCTGAATCTACATCCATAGACAGGTAACTAATGTAGAGACAATATAAAACGTTTGACCGTTGTTCTTCATAGAACCCACTAATATGTACTGGGAGTTAACATATTTGTAAAACATATTATTTCTGTATTCTTATTGGGATCATTGACATTAAAATTCTATATTTCTATACATCAAAATAAAAATATTACAACACTATTTAATCAATGTAAGAAAAATTTTGTTGCATTTGATAAAAATTACAAAATAAAAATTGTTTAAATGACATATTTTTTACAAATCTGGATCACATTCCAATCCATATGAATTCAACCACAATGTCAATTATTCCTTGTTCATTATGCCTATGAAATAAATTATTAAGAGCGGTATAACATTCCTTCATTAGAGACGTATCTTCGTAGTACCCTGCTGGTAGGCTATGGTGTAACATCCTCGACAAATTAAGTCCAACGTCATTTGTCATCTCCCGTACAGACCCCATTCCATTGGCCCAGTAATAATGAAGGAATGAAATATTGTTCGGACACTGCTGGCGGTGAATTGTTGCTGACGCTATATCTTACATTCAAAGAGTTTTTTTTTTCATAAGTAAGTAAACTGATTCCGTGGTCAAGTATCGTTTCGTCTTGTATCTGTTGTACAAGGGGAAATATAAAAAAGGATACCAGATGGTGTGGAGAGATAGTTAAAATATTGTTATTCTCCTTATGCAAATTGGTGGCTTTTGTTACATTTACACAGAATTGATAGGCAGAGATGCACGTGCACAGTGTACCAACTTTTCGCTTTGTGTGTACTTCTCATGATGAGTCTATCGCCATATCAGTGATAAATTTCATTTTTAAAATAAAAATTAATAAATTGGTTCATTATAGGTAGGCCATTATTTTTATTTAAGCAAATCAAAATATACGTTACAATATAAAACACGTAAACATGAATATGTAAGAAATAAATAAAAGTATATAATAATAAATAAAATCTGTTTTCACTACCACAGATTCATCTCTACAATAAAAAAATATCAGTTCATTTTTATCCATTTAATTAGATTAGAATGATTTTTTAAAGATTGTGCATAGACCAAGCGATGTTTTCTCGCAATATCGCTATCGTTATCACCGTAAAGATTAATAGTCTGTTTCAGATTTATAGTCTATGTTTTATTTTTTAAAAAATAATTAACATCAATATGAAAATGTACGATTATTTTAATATCGCTTTAGTTCCTCACCATCGCTGCTTTTGTTCACTTTTATGGAGTCAGTACTTTACGTACTTCTCTTCTATTTTCCTGTATCAGCCGTCATATTTCATACCACGTATTTCTTCCATGTATCTTTCTAACAACCATCTATACTTTTCTCATTCTCTACTATTGTTTATCGTAGATCATAGATTTAGTTGTTCAGAAGTATATTTTTATCCCATATCTCTTAGGTAAGTGACATGCTTGTGAATTTATTTGAGAAACAAAACAACGATACTGTATTATTATCATATTAAAAATACACTAGATGATGAGAAAGATCCTAATGTAAAGTACAGTATAGAATTGTGAACGTCATCATAGCTTCGGCGTTTATTGTTTGTCGTGGGTATCGGTCTTTACGACTGTCCGTAACGAGCAACGCCGATATTACGTGGTCCTTTGCCTTGCGCCGACGCTCTCTTGTATTTTATTATTTTCCTGTAACTTATAATGTAATTATAATTAACATGATATATCGGTAGTTATATTTCAGAGACAATTTATCTTACAGCACAATAAAAGTAAGTGTTAGCTCTTAACTGGTTTATTTTTAGTTAACTAGGTTTTCATTTTTTAATCTACTGTGTGACTTTTAAGCGAAACAGGCGAGACCAGAATAGGCACATTTAATTTTTAGGAGCAATTAATTTTACTGTATGTATTGTTTCAGAAAGCAAAGTTTACTTAAAAACGGTACAATAGAAGGCTCGGTGAGGATACAGCGAGCAGACTGCCCCGGAGTTAGCAGGAGATACCACGAGTGCAACACTAGTGTAAGAAACTTGTGAAAATTAAATAATCAATAAGAGAATTACTAATGAAAGAAAGAAATGCTAATAATCAAGATGGTATAATGGTTAAGAGTACGGCCATATAAAACATCCTCGTGGGTTCATATTCGCATTTTGACTAAGATCTTGAAAATAAAGTCTTATCAAATTTGTGTCTACACTGTTTCTTTGTAAGTAAACTTAATATAAGCTATTGTTATTTGTACCAGATAACTATTTTTGCCAGATTTTTAAGGGAATACAAAGCAAAGTTCCCACGTTCCTATATTACGGGCTCATTGCTTGTAATGATTTGTTCAATCGACACGGTCCGTAAAGAAGCGTGCGAATGTCTAACTGCTCTACGCTTGCTCGGTTACCGGTTTAAGACTTTATGCCTCGTAAATGTTTCCGCCATTACTATTGTTCCGACCAACTGGCATGACTTATGGATGCATATATCGTCAGCTTATAATCTCACTAGGAATATTATAAACTGACAGCAAATTATGAATTGAATAAACTTCTGTATTTCTTTTTCGTAGCCTTGCTCCATCGGCGAGGAGATACGGGACATGCGTGGTGAACAATGCGCCGCTTACGATGGGAGACCTTTTCACGGTCGATTTTACAACTGGGTGCCTTACATAGACGGTGAGTTTGTCTTCTAATGTAACTAATAAGTAAAACTTATAGTAGTGAGATAACTACGAGTCTTTTATATTTTATTAAGGGCATCGCTTGCTCGTTTGCCATCTTCTATTCGACGTTTACCTTTTGTCTCACTGATCTTACCTTACCAACACAAGCTTTATAGAAATCCAATTTGTAGCAATTTAGTATACTTATTAACAAAAAATCTCACGCCTTCATTCCCCGAAGGGGTAGGCATAGGTGCAACTAGTGCACCCACATTTCGCCGTATGTTTTTCCGTCCCATGATATGATAGGTGGCGAGCATATCGTCATAGCGGGCACAAATTCCAAACTCCGGGCTAATAATGGGTTGAAAAAACCCAAATGTCACATTGCCCGACCCGGGATTTGAAGCCGAGACCTCAACGTTGCAGCCGTAGGTAGCACGACTGCGCCGCTGATGTTATTTACATCAAACTACACTTATTTATACCACATTAGTATATCGTAATCACTTAACTGATATAAATGACTTAAACTTAACCCGTAGTTACTTGTTTAGATAAATTGCCTCGCACCGAAGCACTGGCACCTTATTTAGTTGTTGGATAGAAAGATCATTTGAAATCGTCACTTGAATTAACATATTACCACCGTGATTAATATTTTATCAGTCACACTCTCGGTTACTGTAAAGTTATTAATTTAAGATATAACATGATTTTAATTATCTTATTATAATTGTAAGGTTAGGTTTGATGATTAGGGAAATACTAATATATTGAGCAACTTTTGCTGGGTTATGATAGATCATTCTCAATCTTTTAACTTACTTTCAGAGGACACTGTATTGTGTATAAATTTATATATACATAATAATAACTTTTTTAGTATTTCAATTTTAAAATTTAATTAATATGGATTTAAAGCGTAAAATTTTTTCTCGGTCGAGTGCGTGAGAGTTTCCATTTAATTTAATTTTTGAAGAAATTACTTTCAACAACCTTCTTTCATTAAAAATATGTTTAACATTATCCAACTTTATTAAATTATTTAATTAGAATAAATCTACATAACTCTCATAGCGATGTCGAATTTGATTTCGATTCAAAAAGTTCTATGCGTTATCTATAAAGCTGTTAATTTAATAATCAAATTCCCATGACTTTGAAGCCATATGCGTTAATTATATCGATTAACTGTAGTTCTGCGTGCGTACAAAGCTTCACTTGTAGCCGTTAAGTTAATTTCATTCGAGTTATCGGCTATTGACGGCTCTGATTAATTGTTATTAAATTATTACGTACCGATTATCAAACTGTCGCTTTGTGAGTTTACATTTTTTTAACCGATGATGTCAGAGGAGGTTCGAAGTCAAACCGGATACTTTTATATAAAATTAAATAACTTTTTATAATATAGTCCGATATGGAAAATTCTAGAAGGATTGTCTTAATTAAATAAAAAAATAAGGTAGAAAAATAGGATCTGATTAATTTTTTGGCTAGTGAATCTTAAAAATAATTGGTTCGAAAATTCTGTTAAAATTTATCAATGAAACCTAACGATAATTATGTTGATCTGATTATAGAGACACGAAGATAATCGAAAAAGAGGGACCTCGTATGGGATAATTCATTTTATTAAATAAAAACTTTATATCTAACTTATGGTTAAGAGGTTATGAGTATTATTTTGGTCTAATAGACCTGAAAGGTTATTGATGGAAGTTCGTATTTGGAATATAAATATTTATTATTGAATGAAGTTTATATGAAACGCAAATAGTACTTATATTTAATTTCATGTATTATCTGGGTGCACGTCCGTCTTAATATATAAAGTTATAACTATTAATGTTGTAAAAAATTACATTTAATTACATATAAGCAAGAAAGTTATTGATGATTTAATAAAATATTATGAAAATAAACTGGCTCTGTCTAAATGTAATAAAGGATGTTGAATATAACAATAGTATTTATAAAATAGAATCTTTGTCTACATAATAATGAGGCTATAAATCTTAAACTAGCAAAGAATTCAAATAAAATAAAGATTTTCGGACTTTCTTGCCGTCTCCTGTGAACTCTGCTTGCCCTTCTTGGTTACAGGCGTGAACGCTTATTACTATAATAAAAAAATATTAACTTTTTTTGTCTCGTTTCCTGCAAGCAAACATTAACAAGCAACATGACTTTTCACGTACAATTTTACACGATGTTTGTAACCGTCTATTATAATGTCCGTGTGAGAGACGCCGCGGGCTGGAATGAGCACATTTAGTAAGATTATAAATTTCCTTGTGGCTAACAAGTTCCGTGCGTTACGGGGCTCAGGATATTTGATATTATAAATGCTAGCGATAACCGCCCATTTGTTGGAGTAAATTGCTCTATCGGCGTTGGTGAGATTTATTATAGCGTTATAATTTTTATGTTGTCTTTTATACGATGTAGACAAGCTAGAATCTTCTTGAACTGTTATTTCGCTGGTCTTAGATTCGATTAATCGGTAAAATAATTATAAAAATAATTATAAAATAATTATAAAATCTTAAAAAAACTTTTTTTAGCTTGAAAAGCTTTTTTGTATTAGATTAACCTGGAAAAAGTGAAAGATTTTTTTTCTACTACAAACAAAATTATCTATATAATTTGAAAAGTTTCAGGTTTAGATAATACGCTTTTGTTTGTTTTTACGAGTTAACTTGAGGGGAAAATCGAGAATGAATACTGCATTCACAAAAGCTATTAGGAGCTACTACTTAAAATTACTTCCTCTATTGAGTATTTCTATTCATGTGTCAACTTGTAGGCCTATTTTGCCCGTAAAGATATAATTACGTGAATTATTATATATTAATATTCTATTTATTTGTCGTCAGGAAACGTACCGTGCATGTTAAACTGCCGTCCCGTGGGTCAACCATTCTACGCGTCCCTGGGGATAGTTACGGACGGCACACCGTGTACAAAGCCGGGCTTTCGCGCTATATGCATCAAAGGAGTTTGTATGGTATGTTCATTTTTTATTGATAAATGACCTTTATATTATATAGTAATTGATAAACCTATAAATGAAAAGTATACATAGGTTAAATGGGACAAAAATTATCAACTCCACGCTAAGTAGCGCCAGCTGGTGTACAAACTATAAATTAACGTCAATGAAATGATTTTATCAGCATCGTGGTATATTTACAATGTGAATAACTTGTGATTAGAGCAGTTAGGAACAGGTCCGCTCGTATTACAGTTTTTAATTTTAGCGTCAGTAATTAAACCCCAGTTGACTGCAGTTAACCTCGCATATTCATTTATTCAGGCGGTTCCGATTTACGATCGCTTTACCGAGAATAGCGTTTATTAAAAGCGTTACTATTTACGTTGGTTACGCCCATTGCATAAGCCTATTGTCACGTTTCAAGGGCACGGTTACAAGATATTAAATCTGAGATTTGAGCGCAAATTATTCAATAAATTATTCGGGTAAATGCACCCATTTCTGACACATACATATAGTAATGAGTACTATCATACCATTTTACTCGAAATTATACTGTCCTATGGCTTTTTTTTTAAAAAAACGAACTCAGTTGTTTTTTTTGTACATAAAAATTTAATTACAAATTCGAATTAATTTTTTTTCCAAATTAATATCAGAATGATGTACATAAAATTCGAACTTTGCACAATAAAATAATGAATTTGATAAATAAATTACATTCCATCAATACTATTTGCTCCACGTCAAAAGCCTATTTTAAAATATAACGGAAGTTATGTAAAAAAATTAAGCATGTGCCAAAAAAGTTTCGTTTATAGTCACTTTCTAAATTAACTTACAATTACGTCTGCACCAATCGTGCTGAAATTAGACCACGTTGAAGTAAACCGCGACAAAGCTAAGTTGTACATAAATTTATGCTAACCGATAGTAATTGTGAATATTTCATGAGAACTGTCAATTTATGTACAATTAAATTTATGAATTATTAGCTATAAGTTACCATTACCATAATACGGTAATAGTAAGTTGCTGGCGCCTGTTAGATACACTTTATACTGTGTGTCCAGAAAGGGTATCGGGTATTTGTTTTCGCGCCATATTCGAAACGGGGCGTCTAAAGGGTGC
>JAABKM020000008.1:3183507-3198048 GCA_016277805.2 Papilio aristodemus | reverse complement strand
TTTTTATTGCGTACGAATAATTTTTGTTTCATTGAATTTACAAATACCCGATACCCTTTCTGGACACCTTGTATTTATTACAAAAATCCCAATACTAAGTTTTTGGATGGATCGTAATTTAATAAAAAAATCGGGGGACTGCGAAGTCTGCGAAACTACTTGTGTTAATTTAATGATTAAAACTTAACAATTTATATATACATGTAAAATTAAGACGGAATCACAAGACGTATTCGCACACGACACACGCAAGTCTTTCATCAGAGTTCGAATTGTAGAGGCAATAAAATAAAATGAATTGTCTATGTATCGTCATCTGCGGTCTCTATAAAGTATTCAATCGCTGCAACTGTACCGGCGACAAGGACATGTTCCTCGTAATCGTAAATTATTTAAAGTATTGTTAGTTATTACGTGACAATGTTGGCAGCCTATTGTCGCGGAATTAGCTTGTACTTGAACACTATTCCGTCCATGCTATAACTTTTATTACACTCCTGTATTGATCGAACGTTGCTACAATTTAAACAAAATAACAATGAACCTTATATATTCTATTATCATTCCATGTTATAGTTAATTATTAAAGAACAAAAACTGCAGTTGGATATGTACTCTTAGGTATATTTTAGGGTGAATAAAGAAAACATCCATACCACGAATAATTATCGGCCAATTAGTGAAAAAGGTGGAGAGAGATAAGAAAATAAAGAAAGGGAACGAGACGGGACGAGAAATTGACACCTCAATTATTTGACCGAAATCATAGCTCTAAAACAATTACAGTGTTCTTGAACGCCTGTATTATGTAAGCTCGTGATATTTCCTGAGTTGAAACTCCGCACTTAAAAATACATACCGCACGCCTGTGCTCCCCGAAAAGGTGGGCAGAAGTGGAACTAGTGCACCCACGTTTCGCCGTATGTTTTATCGCCCCATTTAAGATCAGCTATTGTCGTTTCCTACTCAGCAATTGTTGTGTTAACAATTTTAGGACAAATATTATTTTTAGTTCATTTTCTAAAAGCAATTATTGTAGCAGAAATTTACTAGGATTAGCAACCACTTTAAGTGGGGTAATATTCTCGTAAAGTAAAGTATTAATTAATGAATAAATTTGGTAATTTTGTCGAGTTGTAAATTTAAGCAACGACAAATGGTACGCAAATTAAATTCGTCACCGGATCCAGAAAAGGTATGGTAGCTATTAATAGTAATTGCGGTATAATTCTTAAGTAACATAGCTCGAATAACTGCTTTATATCGCGAGCCGCAACCGTGGCGCCACCTTTGAACTCTACCTTACATTTAATTAATCAGCGTGCAAATACTAACAAACCTCTATTTGTTTGATGTCGTTTGTGTTGAAATATTTAGGGACTCAAATGTTTGGATTTTAAATAAGTCTGAAATAAACGTTTATTTATTTATTTATTTATTTATTTATTTAATTAATATAGGGAATTAGAGTGCATTATTGTATCGTTTATTCAAATTGACCATTATTAATAGTTACTACTTACTAATTGCATTCGATGTTATTGTTCAATTTATGGATTCAGTACGAGTATATTTAAATGGACTTGCAAACATTATTAATGCCTTATAAGGTTTTCACTATGCTATATCAATATATATATTTTAATTATATGGAACGACTTAAGTAGTGCACTTGTATTGTTGAAGTCGCGGGTTCAATTTTCGGGTTTGAAATTTACGTCCGATATGACGTAAACCAAAAAAAAGACGACAAAATATACGGCGTAAAGTGAGTGCACTAGTTGCACCTCTGCCTACCTCTTCAGTGAGTATAGGTGTGAGGTATATTAGTTCCTTTAGAATTGATCAAATTTGTATTTATTATATTAATTAATTTTTATACTACATTTTTCTAACTGTCAATCTAAATTGGATCGCAAAACGAGGGAAATAAATCACGACGGTCAATTTAATTTGTATACCTCAACAATTTGAGCGTATTACAAGTTGAATGTAATAAATAAACGCCAAGGGGTACCATTAATATGTTGATGATTTATTTCGAGTACGGCTAGGTTTCCGTAGTGACAGGTTATGGTGGAAGTGGTAGGCAGTGGCGAGTGACGGCTCGCTGGGCGGTATGCCCAGTGCCCGCAGATCGGTGATTACGGTCCATCGCCGCGGGCGACAGGATGTAAAGCTTCACTAGATGAGACTTAGTACCAAATTTATTTAACTAAAATAATGTTATAAATTAAAATATATGATACTGTACGTTCAGCAATATTAGTGCTGAGTATAAATAAAAACATTTATTTCAGATTAGCATTACAGCAGAATCAGCTGTTTCATCAGATCTAGTAGAATTCTACTAGTATTTATCTCATTAAAATATTTTACACTCGGATTATATATAGCACGAGGTATCATGGATTTTGATTGCTAAGAAGAATAGGAGGACCAAATATAAGTCCATAATAACTTATATTATGTATTTTTATCTTGCTTACTAGAAAACTTACAATCACCAAGTTATTTTTTAATACTTTTCCTTAAATCTATTTAAAAATTATAAAAATTTCACTTCCAGTAACGTTAGTTCGGTGCTGAGAAAGGAGGAAATTCCGACATTCCTTACTATTTACCATATAAGAGTTAACCTAAAGATTACAGACAGGATTGACCGTGATTAGAATGTCTTAATGTGTTGCTAAGATAGTGTCTCTTGGAAACTGAATTAAACTGTCCCTTACTAGCAGCAGTGCCAATATATCTTGCGACTAGCTGCGTCCTGCGCTTTCACTCATCCATGTTTATCTTTCTCGATTAGAATCATTAAATATAACCATTGTTAGTATTTTGATTGTCAAATACCAAAATAAGTTTTCAAAACCAATTTGTAGATATTGAGGCGTTATTTATATATCTCTAATTGGGGTAGATGTAGAAATGGATAGAGTTTGCAGGAAATTTGTCTCGGGTCTAAATCGAAAAATATTTGTAAGTTTACATCGAATTCAGAATCCATAGCGTAAATATGACTTTAAGAAACTGTGATCTAACATTACATATTATTATAAAAGTGTCTAAAAATCATATTTATATATAAATATATCAGCGTGTTCCGAGTTACGTGCTACATGTTATGTCAAGACAATAAAAATTAAATTTATTGTCTGTGGAGATACATGTTTACGGGACTACGTTCGTTTCCTAAATATGCAGTGCTGAAATATACGCTATAAAAGATGTCGCTTTACTAATTTTAAAATATTCTAACATTCCTTGCGTTATTTTCTATCGGTAGATAAATATAAAAAATTATTAGGAGTTTTCCTGTCTCTATAATCCTATATTATATCTGTTTACGGAGTAAATTATGGACCATACAGAAAGTTACAATAAAACTGAAAGAAAAAAACTTTTTTACGTATTTCATAATCTCAAAAAAGGTAGAAACAACAAGCGCATCTTAAAATAGATTTCTATCATCCCTAAACGAGATATCGAACGAATATCTTTTGATAACAGATAAAATACGAGTATGTTTACTAGTTATATCTAACGGTTAAGAGTAAGGTCTGCGATTTATGCACAACATGGTCGTGGGTTCGAATTCGGCATTCGATTATCGTCAACTTTGTCTTAGCACAAGCTTCAGCTGAGTTGGATTGGTTAAGAGAAATTAGTAAATTATTTCACAGTCATAGTACGTAGACGTAATTGCGTGAATGAGTATGTACCAAGTTCCATTAACCTGTAGCAGTGTAATAATAGTCACATTCGGTCGCCGGCTGGCAGCAGTCGAGAGCCAATGTATGTTAACATATTTTTAATCATCACTCGTTAGTTAGTAACACATTCATTACATACTTGACACACAATCAGTCGACAAACCGTTCGGAGAATGACATCATTGAATCAGTGGTTTAATTATTTAATTGTGCAGATAAGTTGTCCTAATAGATAAAAATTGCTTAAAAATTGTCTTAGGCCTTCACAATTCTAATTTGTTTAGAGACTGGAACAACTTTGAAAAAATATAAGAAGTATTCAAAAATTTACGAAAGTAGTTCTTGTTGAAAACATGGGAGAGTTTTTGGTCTAATCTTCTTCTTCTTCTTTTTTCTTCTTCTTTTTTCTATCCTCTTTATTCTTCTATTTCCTGCAATTAGAACGGATTATTAATTGAATATGTTGGTGTTGTAACGGTAATTGAATACGTACATAAGTTTTAAGATGGGCGCTTACTCGTTTTGGACTTCTTTTTCAGGATTTGTCTTACAAAGATCTATAGAATAAAAATGTGCTAGACATTTGACAATAAAAAAAATGTATTTTTTGTTTAATTTCCCTTTATCCTCCAATCATTATAAAAACGAAAGTATTTTATAAATATAGTTTTCATTAGCGAATGTAAATTTTATGAGGGTTTTATAAGTTTTATGGCTATTTTTATTTATATACATATGCATTATGTTATTTCAGTTGAAATATATGCGGTCAGCATTTTTTTATGGACTTAACTAAAAGATCTTTTGTAAATTATGCGATGTTTTTAAAACATTATTTTATAACTGTATAAATATTATTGCCTTTGATTTTGCCGTTTTACGATCAACTATAAATATATATAGCGTCTCGTTTGGAACACCGCTCGCAATTGCTGTTACTAAAGTTGACCTATAAAACCTACGTCATCTGATTGAAAGGCGAAGAAATTCATTTCACTACGAGAAGAAATACAATATAATCTAAAATGATTGTCTAATATAGGCTTGATGTTGTAATATCAACAAAAGTTAACGTTATAAAAAACATTCAAAAACACTGTGCTGAAAAAATTCAAACAGTTTAATATACCATAACTTTATTAGTTATTACGAATTTTCTATCATAATTTTGTCATCGAATTCAATATTAGCTCCGTTATTTTCTCCACTGACCTAAGTGTTGTGGTTTATTTATATTTTATGCATCATTTTACAATGAAAGCTAACGGTTTACGCGCTGCACTGTTAATGAACGTTTTAGGTGACAACTAATGGTTAAGACTGTTTAAAATATAGCGACACCGCTGTAGCATAAATATATACGGAGGATTTACGCAGCGCTTGAATTGATGTCTGAATAAATAGTTGACGGCTTAATGTTTTCTTCCTGACATTATACGGGACTAGGAGGGATGAAATATGGAAATTAAGCTATTAATAGCCAGAGACAGCTCGCCGGCGTTTAAGTTATCCAGCTTTTAGTTTTATGGGTACCTTTGAGAGAAAATATTGGAGATAAATATAAACGTTTGTCATTCCAAATGAAGTGGGAGAGTTCAATTAAGTTATCTGATACAACGGGAGCTTTACGAAACTGAATCTGGATTCGTTTATGACGTTCAATGCATTAGTGTTAGGGCTGTGGTATACTGAGAGATACTAAATATTAATGAGAGATGCTAAATATTAATACTAAAATATTAATGGCTCATTAAGCGCCTCATTTACGATGTTCAGTTTCCCTTCTATTCAGCATTCGATATAGAGGCTTGATTGTTTTTTTTTATTATTTTGAAATTTACATCTTGAAATACTTTAAAAGTAAGCTCCTGTTGAAAATATTTTGTAGTCCGTAAAATTATAAAGAAAAAACATATTTTAAAAGTAATGTTGTAATTCTTGCATTTTTAAGCAATCTGCGTCTGTCCCAAATTATATCAAAAAATTAATCGGTAACGCCCAACCTATACAATTCAGTCACCTTCTTTTGTAAAGGATTTTCTTTGAAATAAAATAGGTGTCCAACAAAAACATAGTAACCATTTAGTGTGCAATGGTCGCAGCTTATATTCTATGAGGTCGGTTTTCCACGTGCGAGCTCACCGCGGGCGCCACTCGCGCCAGTAGTGCACGGCGCGGCGCGGGTTCAACGCGCAATCTCTACGGAAAACGTGTAAAAAAAAAGAATTATAAAGTGCCAGTCAGTGTTAAAAATAATTTCGGTAAAACTAAAAAGGTTTCATACGAAAAATATTTACATAAACTAAATGATTTTAAAAAAAATATTTTATGATGTTTTTTTTTATAAAAATACGGTGTAATATTTTATATTTATCTTATCTTGGATAAATTTATATTTTACACTACAAATAATTTTAAGTTTGTTATTAAAAATATCTTGAAGGGTCTTCAAAATACTTTGGTATTGTATTGAAATTAATACAAAATTTTATAACAATTGTAAGGCAATTTAAATACTAATATAATCTTATAATAAGATGAAGATATAACATATAAATAAAAACACAAAATAACTACTTAAATATTAATTATGCAAATATTAAAAATTTATCTGTACGTATTGAATAAATTCCGTAACAATAAAACCTTTTTTAAGCTTTATTGTCTAGAAATAACGTAATAAAACATTTTTTTTATCATCTTAAAACATTATAATTCATTCGATTGACGGGAATAATTATCTAGTAATAAAATGAAAACGGAAATCAAGATATGTAATTAAATTTCCGTTAAATTTTTTTGAATAGGTTGTCACTGAATACCGCATGTGCTAAGTGAAGTAACAACCAGCAATACAATGTTAATTTTAAAGCCTTCCGTGCAACCTGTGAGTTACAGATGGTGTTCAACTTCTTTTATATTATTTATGTAGTCCCTTAACATTATCACAAAAAACGAATAAGTAGTTACAAAGATATGACATTAGTAATTAAAAGAAAATTTTATACAAGTCGGGAGATCTATTTTTTTTTAATTATTGCCTCTGAAAAAAATTTGCCAATCTTAAACTCTTTAATATAAACGATTTTTTATATAACAATGTATACATTAGCATTTAGTCTATATATTTTATAGTTATGAACTTTAGATGTTCACATGTCACCATAAAGTAATTAATTTATATAATAATTAATAAATATTAGAAATAACAAATAAATAGTCTATGAAAGGATATACGAGTAAAAGTACATGGTAATGTTACAAAGGGCACATAACTGTCGCTTCTTTGTATAATACAATCTATACGATATTAAATGAATGTTAATGTATCCATAAACTTGGATATACGCGATATTCCGTTTGGTTGACCTTTGTAAATCTACACAAGGGACGCGAATACAAATTGCTATCGAATTAAAGATCAAGTGACTCTGTAGCTTTATGCTTCATGTATTAAACTCTGGTATAGTAGACATCTGGTATAGAAGTAAACATTTTTACGCAAGATATTAATTTTACAAAGAAATGGTTTTGAAAATAATTAGGTCGATGTATACTTTTTTACAATGTCTCTTGGAGATTTTAAGGGAATTGGCGTGCATAATGTTATTAAAAATTAATAGGCGATGATAATATATGAAAAGATTGCACAATTATTACGTTTATCACTGATGAGAAGAAAATATACGAGATGATTTGATGTACACAAATCTTGGATTCAAATTGTTGTTAAAAAATATTACATTGAAATTACTACTTTATTTAAATTATGAAATCGACTTGTAAACACTTCAAGTTCCGTTTCAAGCATCTCTTAAAAGACATTTAAGTAACACTCACTCAAATGCAAATTAGTTACTTTGAAGTGAATATTCTCAATGTGAGATTGTTCGAGAAACTCAGCAGTTTGCTGAGCACTTGAAATATTATTCGTTATCACGTTAAAGGAATCTGCAAAGTGATCGTACGCGAGGGAACTTTGTAACTGGAGATCTTACAAATCAGATTAGTTTAATGTAATCGAATCTAATTGGTTTTTATTATTTTAACTTTAATTGATTTTATTCATTAAATGTATATTTATTTAAGTCACCATTGGTGAATGTAGAGGTAATTCTGAATGTACTTATAGCTTAAGCATAACAAAATATAATTTGCTTGACTAATAAGGCAGATGAAATATTAGAAGTCTTGCTATAAATACCCTGAATTCATAATCTATTTAAATTGTTTTCAGTTTTGATCATGTTAAAGGATAAAAGAAAATCACAATTTTAAAAACAAATCATCCGGCAGATTTTTTCCAATGTCTGAGTTTTCTATTGACGTCATATTCCTTAACTAACTTAACCTATCTTTGTCATGCGATAATTTTAAGATTTTGTTTGTGTAATCTTATTTGATTTGCCAAAAATCAAGGAAATTTCAAACACTGATGATTTTTTTCGCACGCATGTGTTTAAAAATGTCATTGCCAAACTGTTTAGAGAAAGATGCGTTATGCCTTGGGGAGGCGTTAATTATATTATTTTGTGCTAATTTTTTTGCAAGTGCATTTTAATGTAGAATAAAAGAAGTTTTGAAAATTATATTCGGTTACATTCATACCGTATGAATTAAACACAACTGTTCCGATGCTAATTGTTAAATTGGGCCAAGTGCGTGTACACACACTAATTAACCATTCCACGAATGTTATAGAAAACAAAAGACTTTTGTATGTTCTTAACTTTTTAATACGTCTATAACATTTGTATTGTTCAGTATAATATAGTTTTATTTCATAAAGTATAGTATAATTTATCATTGAAAAATATTGATCAATTTTTGAAATTTATTTATAGCTATAATTTCATAAATTATGAAACATATGCTGAAAAATAAAAATGTTACACTTATTTTAGGTTCTTCTATTAATTTTACAATAGGAATACTTTCAGTTTCAAAAATGTTGATTTTGTTCATAGGTTTTTTTTTTGCAAAAAATTATTGGCTTAAGTATTTTAATGTTTCTGATCGCACCATATCTGATGCCAAGTATCATTCCACGGTAAAATGTTTGTAAAAAAAAACATAAATCTAACAATACTGCTATCGGTTCTTATTTTATTTGAGTGTCATGTCCTTGACACTGAAACCAAACTCGCTGAAGATTTTATAGCGCGTGCAATAGACCGACTTGAGAAGGTTAAGACGCGTGATTGTCTCTGTACTATGTTTCGTATACCTACGGTAGTGTAAATGTGTAATCTATGTCATTGATGCGGATAATACCGAAAGATGTTACACAACATTCTGAAATATATACTGTGAGATCTTAGAATTTTACTATAGAATTTCCTGTCAGAAATTTACAGTTATATTCTTAAATAAACTACTAATTTGTAAATTTTACGATTAATATGCATACTTCAGGTATAAATAAACATCTAACGATTCGAGATTTTTAGTTTCAGTACAAATCCTTACGATAAAATTCTCTACAGTGTTATGCAATGTTCGGGTGCCAATATAATTTTTTTGATTGATTTATTTTATTTATTTAAATTATAGACAGTCTATTGAAATTTTGATATGTGTTTAGTATGTTTTCAATATATTATAATTGTTTAAAGCGCTCTCTATTATTGCTGAATTTTGCATAAATTATTTTCTGTACCTTTCCACGCAACAACAATTTTTGTTTATTCATAATTTTCTCATGTTGAGTTGTGTATACAAAAGAATTCAATAACAAGTATGGCAACAATATACAGAAAAACATGCAAAGAGCGGTACAAAGCTGAAATAAATAAAGTGTGCCATATGGTACTCTGGCGTCAAGAAATGACTGTACGTAATTTGGGCAGCGTCACTCTGCACACTGTGCGTGTTAATTTTTTGTTAAGAGTTCATTAAAAGGCCGCTATAAAGCTTTTAAAAGTAGCAAACAACAAATTGGGGTTAGTGCAAGGTCCGTCACGGAGTCTTGCGCCCTAGGGCTGTCGAACCCGAGAAAATAAAAACCTCAGGTAAACAGACCCTTTTTATTTGTGATTTATTATAATTGTAGGCGGAACTTACCACACCAACTTTAAAATCAATTTTAACTTGTTCAGTAATTACTAATAATTACATATTGGAACGTTTTATTCGTTACCAAGCGCCTATAATCAATTATATTGGTCGTCTATTTGATTAATCCAGTCATGTAATTGCTTTGGTAATTTATTATTTATGTTTTTGGATCAGAACACAAGTTATATAAATTTATAAGTTACTTTTTCCATCTTACCTCCTCCTATTCTACCAAAGGCAACGTTAGTAACTTCTGATTCATGATTGTATATAAACGGGCAATTTAATAAAACTATAAAAAGATTTGACTAATATTTGTTGTTTCGTTATAGATCTTTCTATTACACATCAATTATTAATATTATGTTTTATCATTTACAACAATAAATAAGCATTTAAATAAACCATAAAACATAATTGACTAATTTTATTGCGTAATTACAATGTTGTGATTTAATTCTTGCCAGCCCTGATATTCGATGCTCCGATATGTAAGTAAGTACAGACGACATCTCAATTTCGACGCATAGCAATTAATCATAGTTCCCGTTCTTCGAAATTCTTATTGGGGCACTAGACATAAATTTTTCTTTCTTTGTAGTTTCATTAAGTGGTCCTATTATAAAATAAGTCCATTGTAGTTTAAAAATAGAAATTATATGTATTTTTTTAGTATTATTAGGTAAATTTAAACTAATAGGAACAACTTCACATGATTGTAAATTAAAAATATTTTTTTTTCTGCTATCTCTCAATTTCGAATTTCACAGTCTCACCCCAATTTTCACTACTACCTAAGTGTTTCTTAATGTTTAGTTGTAATTAATTCTCATTTTAAATAGTGGGCCCTTAGTCTAGCATTTAAAATATAATATTCAATAGTAAATGTACATAAAACAACAATAAACGATAACAACGGGCTTTTGAACTCTGTCGAAATAATTTTCATATATCACAAAGCTGCTTAGAGCGGTCATAAATTGATAATAAAAAGAAATTAGACGATTTATTGCTGTCAAACTACTGAATTAGGGTTGGAGATGTAATTTATTGTCGTGACATACAAAAGGTTATGACAATCGTGATCAAATGAATAGTTCACCAGTCCAATGAAAATAACATATACCAGTTTAGCTTATTTTTCGATTTTTAGCTACATTCTTTTTATCCATTTATGTTACAATCTATAAGTGATAAAATTTACGGACTTTATGTCATCTGTCTCTGATTACTCCTTTGAATCATGAGTGTGCACGTATTATTATGGGGCAAAAAATATCGCTTCATTATTGTAGATTACCATTCATGGATGCTGATCGTTCATGGATACTGAACGTTATCCCCAAATTAATTCATACATGCGAAGGTGCCAAGATCACTATTTAATGTTCGGTCATTTGTGACGGTGATATGCAAAAGGTCACAACTCCATTGTGCGACGTCTAGGAGTGATTAATGCACGAGCAAGCCCATGAGATCATAAATTTACGACCGTTTTGTAACAAGACTTTTATGTTAGTGTAGTTGTCACATGCATCACCAAGCTCAAACAGACTTACAAGATAATAATCAAAAGAATGAATGCTTATAACTCATGTTAATCAAACAGAGCTATCTTAAGCGTTCATCAAAAATGTATTTTTAATACAACTTGGTCTAGCGGTTTGAGTGCTTCGGAAAACTTAGCATGTTCTAGGTTGAATTACCAGTTGAGAAGATTTTAAAGAAACGCAAACTATTTCATAACAGTACATCCTAATCAACTTTATCACCCTTGGTAAACTAGCTTTAAATTATTTTTATTTGCTTTAATTCATGTTTAGACGATTAATTTACCAAATACGGTTATTAAACATAGGTTATTGGTTAGACTCTACCATTCTGATATTACTGCGATGCACTTAATATATCCTTTAAGTCAGACTAGAGGGTAAATTTCTTAAAAAAATTTACGACACTACAGTTGTTTTTAAATTTTCTTCTGTTTCTTGTCGTAATGCTACAAACATAGATGTATCACAATTAGAGACAAGGTCAAGCTATGTTTATTTAACGACAGAAGTATGTCCCGATACAGTTAAAACTGCAACAACATTTCAAGATTACAATCACGCAACAAACGCTGTTACTGCTTGGCGCTAAGCCATCGCCTATTTTATGATCTTGGAGAAATTTCGCTCACAAAGTTCAGGATACGGTCGCATAAACAAGTCTTAAGAATATCACAACACTCGGGATATATGCGGTATTACGTTGCTATTTAATTCCCCGTTGACAATCAGCGGGCTCTCGCCAAGCTTCAGATTTAACGCGATCTAAGGATTAACATCACGATTTATTTACGTCTTATGATGATTTAGACATCGCGTGTTTGTTTCGTAGTTGAATCCACTCTATGTTTACATAATATGTAAATTCTTTTATTAATTTTATACTTAACAAGTTATTAAGAAAGTATAATCTATGAGGAATATAACATGCAGGATTAGATGAAGGGACAATTTAAACCTTCTAACCCATTTTTTACTAGTTACAAAAGTAAATGACATCTTACGCCCTATATTTTGAATAATAAAACATAAGCGTAGCTTGCCAGCTTTAATCTATTAGACATGGGAGTATTTATTCGGTGTATATTTTTAATTTTCAACAGAAACATTTAATCCTCGTACGATACCTAAATAAATTGCTATCGTCAATTTTTGTTTTCACTCGAACTTGATTATGGGACAAATGGATATATTAAATACCAAACTGTATCCTTTTTCAAATGAGGAACTAATTTTTTACACAATCATAAATGGTGGCCATTACACTTTTTATTTCAACGGAAATAAATCCTTGAGAAAATTGTAAGATAAAAGTTTGTACAAAATGGATAGCTAATGTTATGAGATATAATGTAAGAAAAAATATCAGAAATTAACTTGAAATTTATAAATTTTAGGGTAAGAAAGTGTTTCTTACCTTTCGTTTTAATTATTTAGGTTTTCATTTGGAACTAGTAATGGTAGTGCCACTTTTAAATCGTAATGCCATTCAAATCAGCTTAAAAGACTAGACTAGGTTTAGGTTTAACATTAATATAAACAGCGTGTTATCCTTGACCGTAAAAAGGATAAAAGCAAAAACGTGCGCATATTTGCCTACTACAATAGACTAGTAGCAGGGGAATATTCAAATATGAATTCTAATGCAAATATCACGAACCCATAACTAATTCCAACATTAATAGTATTTGCTACTAGATTGGCCTGCCGGTGTGCTATAAAGATATCAATAGGGATTTGAAGGCGGCGCTCATGTCGATTCACGTTACGAGATCAAAGGGACTGCAGGCAACACTTACGATTAGTACGAACAATAAAGCAACCTGCCAGTTACGCTATGCATAGCTGCAATATCTAATAAATAAAGGTCGTGCCACACTACTGTGTTGTGTAGTTTCGTGGAAGAATTATATCGTATTCATATTATACACACATATACACGATACAGTAGTGTGTTCCTACCTTAACTAATACGTAAATTAAGCAAAATTTTAATAGGGGTTGTAATTTTATTTTTAAGTAGCTGTGAACATGAAAAAAGGTTTCATTTGTCAATTGTACACATCGTTCGCGTTGTTACATTTTTTGCTTAAAGTAAATTTGTTTTTGACTCGTCGCCCAATGGTCATAGCGCGATGTAAAATAGCCCATAACCTTCTTTAGTAATCGCGCTGTTAAATGAAAAAATATTTTTTATAATGGGTTTGATGGTTTCTGTGATTAGCCCAGACAAACAAATTTTTCCGCTTTAAGAAATTTATATAGATTTTGATTTACAATTAAATTCTCCACTTTCTTCATAATTCCTTCGTTTATTCTAATATTTTTTGAATAATATCTATTTCTATTTTCGTCTTCAATTGTATTTTTGTCGATAGCGCTAAAAGCATACATAAACCTCAAGGTTTACGGCCATCTTAAAGGGATCAATTTGAATAAAAATTCATCTTGTACGAATTAAAAATAAATATAAACCTTGATCCAGAGAACTAGTTTAAAATGAAACGTGTTTACGAAATGTTAGTGTTTGTTCAAGTGAAAATTCGTGTATAAAAACGTTCATAATATTTTTATTATAATTAACCTTGGATTCGTCAACGACATGGTGTCCTGTGTCTCCTTTGTTGCCATATGTTTCATTTGGGTAAGTAATACATTTACTATTAATTTTTCTTTTACATTTACAGTTAATTTTTCTTTCTTTTATAAAGGTGTTTTGAAAGCAATAGTTTAATTTTATAAGTTTCGATGAATAGCAATTTCAGACTGTTCAATTAACTGATTGATTGAATCACATTAGAATCAATTAAGGCTTTTATCAATTTAGTCGACAGTCATTAAACACTGTATAAAATTTACGAACTGTTAATTTAGTTTGCCATTTAATTTAGTATCCAAAAAAGTTGTTAAAAATATTGTCCTAATAATTTACATTTTAATCATCACTGGCTCCGTAAACTTACATTTCAAATACAAATAAATATTTTACATGTTGTATTAAAAGGTGTAGAAACTACTATATGGTCTTTTGGTTTCACACTCGTGGTTTTTCCAATTTATACACTAAAAAGTGTTAAGTTTTATTTCGATTCGTGATTTTATTATGTAGACGTTAAGCTTTTTTGCTATTTTATATGTAAATATTTTTTTTTGTAAAATCTTCACACCATTTTTGTAAAGATTTAGCTCACAATGATATTAAACTTCATTAAACGTATTCT
>JAABKM020000008.1:2970397-2984639 GCA_016277805.2 Papilio aristodemus | reverse complement strand
ATTGTGTGTCAATCATAAAAATATGTAACGTTGAAAGAACCCGTACATGATGAATATCAATTGACATTTTTCTTAAACGCTTTATTTGATTACGGCTTATAAAAAATAATAAAAAGTGATACCAAAGTTAATCCGTATCCACTTTCTATCTAATACATAATAAACGTTTAGATAAAAAGTGGTTACGGGAATGAAAAATATGTAAAGGCCAAATTGAACTTTGGGTCTAATATTTCAATGAAAGATAAAAAGTACTTTTACTGTAAACTATTTTTCATCTTTATTTCTTTGTATCACAATCGTTTAATTAAAATACGACACAAATAAAAATGTTACTTTCATTGTTCGTCGCCTCCCGTGACGTTACAATATCAAATCGGTTTTCCTTTAATTAATTTAGCGTTTAATAATGTTAATTGGGGGTTTTATTCCCGTTATAATAGATTAAATTAATGATTATAGGCCTTAAAAAGTATTTTTATAAGATAATTTCATTGACAATCTCGCATGGTGTCCAAGATAAAAAGTCTGGATACAGACAGGTTGAGTGTCTTTTCACGGACGTGACAGTTACACAATAAGTATCACAAACAAGATGAACTTACATACAAATAGACAACAATCTTTATCCTCTAGCACTAACCAAATCGTTTGTTGCCTTTTATATAATATTTTAACAAATACTTTGTAGTTAAAAACTCTATCCCTAATGTTTTTACTAACATATAATTTCACTGATACCACTACACTGATATACCAAAGACATTTTCAATAGCCTTCATTAACCAACATAAAAACCTGTAGTCTTTAGTATCATAGACAATAGAAACCGGAAGAATAAATTTTAATTATTCTATGGGAGGCGCTCTTTAGTGTCGGAGGCCAAGACCCACTTCGGGTCGCTGCGCCAGCGGAGTAAGTAGAAGTAAATATTCTATGGGAGATATATAATTCAATGTGGTCGTAAGGAATTTATTTTACGTTACCTTAGACTGAAATTATACGCCCACGAAATGGCAATTTTTACCAACATTTATTGCGATATTTGTTACAATACTTGCGGGCTATTGTCTACGTAATGGTTGAGGTTTGTTCAACTCAGATAAGATTGATATTTTCATTTAAAAAAAATATATCTTACTGCCAAGTAAAATGTTTATATTTGTGTCCCTACCCTTTATGTTCAGATATTGTATATAATATACTACATATAAGTAAAGCTTCGCGGTACCATATTGTAATATGATACCTTATAAATATAAAATATCTGTTAAATTACTAATTCGAATACTAAATATGTACCGAAAGATCACAATCTTACGTACGCATTTAAATCTTAATCTGTCTTCTTAGATGATCGACAGATGTCAAAATATTTCCTTAATGACCTTGACAAAAATCTCAAATGGTAAATCTAGATGTCGTATGCGATTTACACAGAACTCACAAACTATATTTAATAGTCTTTATTGTGTTAAGTTTGAGTTCAAAGTTGCACGATAGTTTGGATCAATTTATACTGGTTGGTTTTCCCGACTATTGAACACGAAATAGTGCTCAAGCGAAATGCACCGCTGCAACAAAGGTTCGAGATCACACTTGACATACAAAATAAAAAAAATTGTAAAGACGTATCTTAAAATACGTTTCTTTATTTCTTCTACTTCTACTTTTCGAGGCGATGAATTCAAAACTACAAACAAGGATAATAATTATAGAATCTTTGATATACTCATGCCTAAGGCCCTAAAAGTTATGGACAGAAAAACAACAAGTGCAGCGACTTTTCGACGTATGCATCCGTTATACTAGTTCTCAATATTGCAGGCGTAACGTGATACGACTTTGCTATCGAGGCAGTATTTCTGATATCACATAAAATAAAAAAAATGATATGTCCTAGTAAAAATATATTTAATATTTCACTTGCATCTGTAACTTTCTTAATTAATACGGAGACTACAGTTAAATGTCATGTATCCCGGAAAATAAAACAAAACGTTAACAAATACGTGACACGACGAAACGAAAACTTCTGATCTCATTAGCTTGGAAGAGACAAACTTTGTAAGTGGTCCTGGCAATCATAAAATTTTTGGGATGTGTTGACATTACCGAAACTTTAAAGGACAAGAATATATGCTTGTAAGGTTTTTTTTTTCAGTAATTTTAAGGTCTTCAACCGAAAGGTTTTGCTAATCATAATTACATATTACTTGTTTACGTTAGTTAATGTTCCAGAACTATAATTATTGACTTAAAAACATCATTTAATTTTATCTCTTCCTTTACAATCCGACGAAAATTATTATATTATATTACTTTCATAATATTATTAAGAAATTAATATGCATAGCAATTGTTATCTCTATCTATACCTAAAAGTTAAAAAGCTATGTGAGTATACTACCTTTTTTTAATTCGTGCAACGATGGTTTCGTAAAACACAATAAAACCTGCATAGTTTCATGGTGCGTTTTAATAATAACTGAATTATAAAGCACTGTAGTGAGGAAACCCAATTATATTAATTGAATGTATACGCCTTTTTAATTAACACAACACAAAAGCACTTTATCCATCAATAATTTGGAGCGGAGACAGAGGGGCACAGAACTTTTAAAATAGCCGTAGCACCCGCCTACGTCGTAGGTACTTGCTACGTTCATCAGCTAAAAATAAATTAATTTGTTTAAATCAAACGGTTTGTTTTAGAGTCCCACGCTTTAAACATGATATGCTGTATGATTACGATCTTTTATAATACAATCATTATAAAAAAAAGGAAAAAAGCAAAGTTTTTTTCCCGGCTAATAGAAGTTAACGTTGTTCACGGTACACTTGTATAGAATTCTTCTATTGCAGCCTAAACGACTTGTTGTTGTGCGGCCCGTCAATCAAATTATAATTTTTAATATGGCCCGCAAACAATATGTAATGTTAAAATTGGCCCGCCACGCAAAAAGTTCGCCCACCACTGGACTTGGCTATTTTAAAAAGGAGTTTTCATTCATTTCATATTCTTTCCCTGATCTTATTAGATACAGTAATGCATATTTCTTTATTTATTTTTTAATATATTCCAATGCCAATAACATATGACATTCAAACGCCACTGGACTATATTCAGTAGCATTATGGGAATAAACATAGTATAAACTTTTAATCAGCGGTTATGACGTATCGAATAAATGAACAGAAACTCGGAAATTCGTTCAATTAAGCAATGTAAATAAATACGAAAATTACATCACCTACTATAGGGTTGTCAAAAATAAAAAGTGACCACATGTGACGTGCGTTCAATATCAGAGGAAGTTAGTTTCAACCGCTGTAAATATTAGAGAAAGAGGGTATTAAAATTATCCATACCAGGCGTGTTCATTAACAGCATTCGGTGAGTTCGTTGCTTATTTTTAATAGCCTAAGTTACCCATTCGGGTTTAATTTAGTTATCTACCCCAGCAAAGCACGGGGACGTTGCTAGTGTTGGAATTTTTTTTAAAACTAATGTAATATAACCCAAGGCAAAGTGGTCTAGTTTCGAATAATAACTGATGTAAGATTGTCCCGCTCTTAAAGGAATCTTTTATCAACAGAATTTTCGTTGCCTCTTTGGTGCGTTCAATTACACCAAACCGTAATATTAACAAAGGAATAAACCTTTTTTTAGTCTGTAAACGAGATAGGCACGAGTATCGTCGTATTCTTAATAAAGCTGGCAGTAGAATGTTGACCTTAAAAATACTTGAGATATTCAAATGGAGATTGACCTACTTTCCAAGGGTGCGGTTTTTACGTGACTTACCAAAATTTCCATACATAATAATAACGTTGGGCGAAACTCGAAACAAACTAGACGAAAACTCAAATCAAATGAAAGTGAAAGAATTAAAAAACAAATTTTATCAAATTTAGATTTCCAAACGAATAAAATCGAAGACAACAGCGTGTATTTAATACATATAATATTTAATACATGCGCATTGTAGTTTTATCTCAAGTATATTATTCAGGTTCCTTTTAGCGGAGTTAAAAGTCAAAGGTTAAATCCAGAGGTTAGGTTAAACTTAAAGTAAATTTACAAACGCTTTATCAAAATCTAAGAAACAGTTATTGTAATTTTGAATAATAAATAATAATTTTAAGCTTTCTCTGACTTTCTAAATAAATTCCAAATAAATGTATAGTTTCACTAACTACTCAAATGATTTAATTTCGATATTTAATTTGAAAGACATACATATGTATGCTCGCGTAAGTTTATGAATGTAAAAGATTTTTACATGTGTGCCAGGACTGTACTAAATAGAAATTAATTATCTATACTTACCTTCTAATACTATATTCATTTGAGATAAGATGTTATCAGTCGAATATTTAACTTTATGGAATGTCATCTAGAATTACAAGCAATTTAACAGTAAGCACCCACTTCAGTTAGAGCAACGTCATGCTTAGTAATTGCTTGATTTCCCAAAACAAAAGAGACCTGTTTTAATAATGTTATTTTTGTACGGTATTTTATCACGATAAATTCACTACACGTAGATTTAAACAATTTCTTCAGTCATTTAAAACATATCAAGAGATTACCCTAAAAGAAAAATGCGATTGAAGTTTTTTTATTTGTTATCTTTTCATGGCCGACTTAACCTTGGTTTCGCTAATATTGTTTTATTTCTAATTTGCAGTAATTATATAATAGATTAATTATTACCATAATTATTATTATTATTAGAGCACAGTGTCACGTTTAGATCGAGAGTAAATAACACCAATATAAAGAAAAAAAATAACAACCGTACACGTGTCGTGTTTTTTTTAGCAACGACTGAAACGTTGCCGAGATTTTGTATCGTGTAGAAAAATTGTAATAAATATTGTAACGTACTTTAAAAAACAATTTACAATTACTGCAACTGTTCTGAATGTTAAAATAAGTATAAAAAATTCCTTTTGATTTTGAAAGGTGTAAGGGAATGTCGGCCATATTGAAAACCACGAAATGGATGTAACATTACACAGAAGGGAATTTTAAAGGCAATGTTGTTTCGCCCGCGGTTGGAAGTCACTCAACCTTTCATGTACCCGCATAAATTAAACCAAACCTTTGATAATACAAGACCGACTTTAACGTACAGTATGTAGTCTTTATAAACAGAAATCTTCAATCACTTAATGCTAATTTTCGTAGATTCTATGCTCTCTTTAAGCCTGTACCGAGTGAATAACATGGATTTCTTAACGCTTCTCAAATCCTAAATGTGACAAGGGTAGAGGCTAAATGCATGCCAGAAAAGTCCAGACCCTCTTGTCGTTTTGATGTTGATCCTTTAAATATTTTGCTTCGTTTGGAATGCAACTAAAAAATTGATTAAAAGATATTTTTTTACTTTCTTTTTTTTGGAAATCACTTTGTATTTCATATATAAAAATTTACTTTAGTTTTTGTTTTTATTCATTTTGTTTGTAATTTAATGTATGCAAATATATACTTTATAGATAAATTTATTATCAAACAAATGAAATTTTACGACAAAACGACTAGCTAGTTCAAACATACTGTGCTTCACAGTCCTCATAATTAATAAACTATATACAATATAATATTGTCATGAAGTATCCACTGCCTGATGAGGAAATTTCTTAACTTCCTTCATTTCAACTTTATAAAAGAAAATCGTCTTCATCTTTGGTCAATTTTGGATAGTCGGTTGTAAAAAAAATTATTCGTTAATAGAATATAATATGTATATAGAATAAAAATAATTTTTAATAAATAAAACTTAAAAGTTTATAAGATTTTTAACTACAAATAAATTTGAGTGATAAATGTTGGAATAAACTGATTGAATGATCTCGATGAACTTGAGTGTGCAATCAAATGGAAAATTGGTGGGAAATTTCTTAAAGGAGTTTGAAGGGAACTCTAAGTGCGGTTCGATGTAGATGTTAAGAGCAATTGGAACATTAAAGGCGTGATATTTACGCTAAAGTTCATACGCAAAATAATTGTTTGGGCAAAAAATAACTCTAGAGAAAAAAATCTTTGTTTCTTTAATTAAAATCATAATTCATAAATGTGTAAACAAACAAAATTAGCAATTAAAATTAAATCCATAATCTATGCCTACCTCTATGGATTACCAACGAGAGTGCACATTTTATTTTTATTTAATTACTGCTTCTGTTAATTTTAAAGTACTAACAAAGTGAAATATCCAGGTATTGAATTAGATTAATAACTTATAATGAGATAATACGCTTAACAAACTCTAAGTTAACTTGTTAAGACTTGAACTAGCAGTTAGGCTTCTGTTATACGTTTCTACATCTAACTAGTTATCGAGTTATGGCGGAATTGTAAGTAATAAGTTTTATCTGGAGTAGAAATTTTAATCTTCCCTTGGAATTAAAATGAAATAAAAGAAATAATTTATTATTATAGAAGTTTTCAACCTTTTTGGATAAAAAAATAAATTTCTTTGTAATTCTTACTCTGTAAATAACTCTTTTAAATTACATAAATAAACGTTAGAACAACCTTTGGTAATTTTAGAATATTGTAAAGAAAAATTGTTTTCAGCCCACGGCTAAAAAACGTTGAATACATCCTTGTGTTGATTTTTATTTAATTTACTTTACATCTATAAGAAAGTAAAATAGTATTTATTTACAGGCTACACCAACATAAAATAAATTACAATGCTATTATAAAATTATATTATAAAATTAACATTATTTGGACAAACATTTTCACATTTCAATTAACAGCAAAACTATACATCAATAAACTGAGCTTAGTAACCGGTGTGCCAGAACCTTGCCAAAAAATATTCGTCATCTCTACTTATACCTCTAGGTCACTGGCGTAACTATATGGCGACCTGATATGTTATTCCGTGGGATAATTATAGGATTATGAATTCAAATTGTACATGTTATTTTCGCGCAGTATCGGTATCGGTTCGAGGAAAATAAATACCATTAAAGGAAATCTTAATCTGCTTACATAGCAAAGTGACTTATCGAGTAACATTTCTTGAATGTTTACTTTCGTATTCAGACAGATTAATTAGTAATTAGAAATAAACACTCTTTTATTAATATGCTACGAATACTAGCTTTTATTTTGATCGTATGCAAAGGAAAATGAAAAAAAAATGTTATCAACTGAATGTAAAATTCGACTTGAATCTACGTGTTATCTACGTGTGAATAGACAAAAAGTCCCTTATTAGAAAAGGACGGGAAAGAGAAGAAGACTAAAATTAAGCCTTCCGCATCTCAGTCATCAAGCGGAATGAATAAAACTATAAGCCTCTATGAGGTCGTGGCATTACAATGGTCGAAACGAGATTAACTCCTAGATTAAAAACAAAATTGTTGTTTTAATGTGTGTGAAAAAAAAAACAGTATTGAATTCAAAATTGGTAAAATAAATTAATACCAGGAACTCACAATAAAAATACACGATTTAATAAATATTAAAAAAAAAAGGTTTTGCAAAATACATTTTTAGGATAATGACGTGGTTTGTTCGTATTTAATAACAAAAGTCTTTGATCTATTTTAAGGGAGAGTTTTTGGTCTCCTTGAACTTAATGAGATATTTTGGTTGTGTAGTAAATAGCCATCAATGAATTTGACCTTTACATATTTTTAAACAAACTCGTGTACACCTAAAAGTATTTATGATTAAAGACACGGGTTTACCCTTGAATACCACCGACAATTTATGTATTAAAATATACACACGCATACAAAAACTAATTTTCAAATATCTTTAATATAAAATATGTTTATATAATTTATTGCTTTTCTTAAGAACAAAGATTACATAAACGTGTTTTCATTACATATTGTTATTCTATAATAATTATTCATTACATATTATTAGTTTAGGAAATGGAGAGTTTACCAATGTTCTTGAGACATAACACGTGAGGGAAAAGTTAAGTAAGATATATTTCTATTAATAACATTATAAAATCAAATTCATCTCTGGCATGTATGGTATTAGTCACAATTAATCGATCAAATATTTCTTTAGATTTCCTTGTTAACTTACCTATAATAATTATAGTCTCAATTTTTAAATAAACATTTATAATATATTTTTTAATATGAAAGAGAGAAAGTATAAGTGGAAGAAGAAAGCAGAAGTAAGAAACTTTTCCTTCTTCTCTCTCTCGCTCGCTCTGTATACTTCTCCTTACCATTTTTCGTGGTTTTGTCTTCAAACTTATTTTAGTATAATCGTTTTAGTTTGTTAATTACCTTAATAACCACATTTATTACTTTTGTATATTTAAAATTATTGTCACCACGTTGACATATATATAATTGCTTCCAAAAAAAATATTCATATAAGTTAAAAAGACAATTTTATGATTTATTTCGATAAAGATGAATGTCCATATAGGAACATTAATTATATTATCAGATTAACAGGCTACATTCCCTTAATCGTGTTACCGAGACGCTTCCGGCGAAGTTTGGTGTCACATCTATACGTTCTATACTGATTCGTGACTTACAATTGTTGGTGGCACAAATTCCTTTAGTTTAATTAACGCATTGATTTTCCTTCGAAAAGGTACTAGTAATGCTTCTCAGGAAATGACTCATAGGAAAATAGCAGGTTCTTTTTGCTTTGGGTTGTTTTTTGGAGCAATTTTTTTTGTTAAGCTATTGGATTTTAACATTACCGATACAGGATATTTTACTAAATTATTTTTCTTTTTAGTATACAATCTCATGTTAAAATACCTTATTATTTTTATTTATGCGTTGGCTTTTAATATTTTTTTTTTACAGTGTAAACTACATATTTCAACGAAGCACTTTTATAGAGAGGTACATATTTTTATAGACAGTTTTAGTTATATAAAATGCCTATAAACTAATGTACCTGTGCTAAATTCAATAAGTTATAAAATAGACGACCTAAGAAAAAACCAAGAAAAAACTACTGAACTTACATAAACGAATTATGTTGCAAGAAAATATGAAATTATTAATAACAGGTCCGAGACTAACAAAGCGCTTGAATGGAGAACAAAAGTGTAAAAAAAAAACACGACTGCCCTTTGTTTATGTAACAAAGTTAATTTTGCTTGATTCTTTCATTTAATCAAGACATCACCACGCCACTTTTGTTATTAAAAACCTTTGTACAAGAAAAGTAGGTCGCTAGACACAAAATTATATTTTACAAGTAACCAATTCTGAGTTCGTTAAAATAACATATCCGAAATTTTCTGGCTACATTTAAATAAAAAAAATCGCTTATACGATACACTTTTCTAGTTCTTATTTTTCTATGTAAATTTTTTTATTTTGGTCATACTTTTTTTTTAATAAATTTGCTCACGATCGATTGTACGACCTTTGATTAGCGATGAAATCATAATGCAACTGTTTTTTTTTTAAGTGTAGTAAGTTATAATATTATTAGTATTAATTTATGGTTTCATATTCTTCTCGTGTACGTGACATGATGCGGGAAAAACGGATCTCATTAGCTAACAACAGCTGAACTTCGCAAGTGGGGCCTGCAAACAAAACTTTCGGGATGTATTGATGTTGGCAACTTCAACTAAATTTACACATGCGCCTATATCTTATATTAATTCGAAGACGTTGCATAAGATAAAAATAATTGGATATAATTTACGTATTTATAATCTATCCATAATCCATATATTAACTAAAACTAACCTAAGTCTAATATGGTTAGAAGATTTTCTAAAACTATCAAACTTTTATTGCTTTTTAAAACATCCTAAATAAAACAAGATTTTAATATAATAGATAAAGTATAAATTACTTTAAGTAAAAATTATCTGAAATACAAAAATACGAGTTTATTGGTAAATAATAGAGTTGAAATTTACAATAGTATTTCACGTTGTCATCCCTAAACGAAATGTAGCAATGAAGGCTAAAAATAAGTTCGTACTAAGGTAATTGGCTGACTGAGTGAGGGAGGGAGGGGAATGACATTGACAAATAACAGTTTCGATGAATTGTCTCCGATGTCAGAGTTACACGAGCCTGCAATACTTCATGCGTATTGCTAAGGAAATGAATTCCGTCTTACCAGTTGTCCTAGGTGAGCGGCAAACTCGATAATGTTACGCGACTTGGATATACATATTAAACAGTCGTTATAAGTATTTTTTGGAACAAATTGGTCTCAATTTGAGGGTAAATTAATTTCAGTCTATTAAATAAGTTTAATTAAGACTGTCTTTTAATGAAGAAAGATAATTTCTTAAATTATTATGGTATAAATCTATTGTTTTTTGTTTTGAATAATCAATATGAGAAACGAATACAATTTAAAAAAAAAGAAAAGGCAAGGTTAAAATGTTAATGAAGTTTATGTAAACTATTTAACCGTAAAAAATCTTATTTACAATGTTACAAGTACACGTGAACAATACGATCATTGATCAGATCGTATTTTAAATAATACAGTAAAAGTTAATTCAATATTTAAATTAAAATATGTTTCAAAGTATGAACTAAATACTAATGTTCATGTTTTCCTATAATCATAGCTTTTAACTATGGATACATATGGAATGCTTTAAGTAGAGAGGTTTGGGTAATAAATCAAAACACAAACATAGCTTCGAGCTTTGATAAAGGGGAAATATCGATAAGCTTGTTTTTACAGGAATTTCAAATTGTTACTGGATTTGTGGTTAACTTCGCTTCCATTGCGAGATACAGATTATAATGAAGTTTCATTACAGTAAACTATAGATAATATATTATGTGTTTTATTAGTAAATTGTTCACATACATAAGGATAAGGTAAGGATTGTTCAATCGGGAACATACCACAAACTTACCTTACATTCTTACATATTTTTATTACTCTATCCATTCCTCTCTTTCCTAAACTAGTGGAGCATACGGATGTATTTTTTTTACCTAACCACACACACCACATTACCACAAGACCCATATGAAAGTAAATTATTAAAATGTATAATGGTTTAATTAATCTAACTGTTACATTTTATAATACTATCTACACCAAATGGACTGAAAAAAAAATTATTATTTGATATATAAGACCATATGCGTGAATTAAAAGTAATCATATTGACATTGGGATGAAAAACTAAATAAATTGTTGATTAATGACACATTTTCATTAGCAATTTTTTTTGAAAGATACCAGAAGTTGACAGAATATTTAGTAACATTTAAAACAATAGTTTAAATTTGACGAGAACATTCCAGTTAAAAGCACTTTTCATTCGACATTTGCATTGTATTGGTTGTGTAAAGTTCACTCCAGACGTTCATGAATAAAGATGCAGAAACAAATAAAGCTTTGAATAAATTTTAAATAAAGAGTTTGTTTTATATTTGAACGATTGTCTCAAATTTATTTACGTTAAATGTACTCGTAAATAACAAATTAACATCTATAAATTAAATGACCTTAAAAGATTTTTAAAGACATGTATAGACGATGGAATTTATCGCCTTGTTTTATATTGTGTTTGTTTTTAGTTTTTTCACATTTCCCTATAAATTTTATCTGTATTTTTGTATTTAGTAATTTATTATCTGTGCAAATATTATATATTAAGTAAGGTATATTGAGAAATTGTACGTAAATTTAAAATATACGAGAGATTGGAGGTATTCGTGGCACGGGCATCTATAGTCGACGGCCAACTGTCCCACCGTCACGAGTGCGCACGATAATTTCTTGTTTTATTTTGTCTACTTTCTTCGCCGCTATCCTCTACAACATGGAAATGGAAAAAGCTGTTGAAAGTTTTCAGTAGGGGATGGTACTCGAGGGAGGTAGAAAGATGGTTCGTAACGTAATTATTTCATGAGTAGCATATTTTAAGATAAGTCTACGGACGATTGGTAGACGTGCATACATCTATGTACATTTATTACGAAACCTGAGCCGACTATCTAGACTTAAAATACTGTTATATTTTTAAAGTAACTATTTTAATACTAAATGTGCGGATCCGCCTCCTCGAACCACTGAAATCATTTACGATCCTCGTTAAATTATCGTTAAAATATCTTAGCTTGCAACTTTTCTCCGCTTTACTGTGCTATAAGATTCTATTTAATCTTTGAGAAGCTCTCACACTTTTACTGTCGCATTGTTTTAATGTCTCTCCCCTGTGCTCGTCTAACTTAAAATGTAACTGAAATAGGTACTATGATTATATTTTTAAGTGCATTCAAACCACTTTAAATTTAAACCATTATGTGTTACGGTATTTTCACATCTATATAACTGAAAGCTTTTCAAAGAAGCGATGTAATACCTATCTGATAATGGAGAATTAGCAACGGTGATCATTCAATTTATCACTGGAATTTTTCGCTACCATCATTAGGCTATGGTCACACTAAAGAGATTATCAGCTTTTGACTGTGACCAAGCTCACTGAAAACCGACTGTGTATACTTACTTTATATTTTTGTCAACGACTATGCCTTACTAATGGTGTCGTGTCTTTACTATGTGAAAATTTGTACTTTTACACTCACTTTAATCACGAAAATATGTTTTGAATAAGATCTTCTAGTATAATATCCAAATACCATATAACTTGATGAAATAGATGGTTTACATTGTTGTTATGATACAAGTACAGTTAACTATTCAACTTACAGGTAATACATACATTGTAAAGCGAACTAAACTCCTCGTTAACAACTTCAAGTTAAGTTGTTAGTATTATCTTGTAATCCATTTTAATCTCTTCAACTTGTATTGAAAGTTGTACATCACGGTTAATTCTTATCAGTGGAATTGTTGAATAGTTAGAAATTTCTTCGACTTGATTGAAAATTTATAAATTTTATTATAATATAAGTGTATGTAATAAGAAATTCGGGAAACCTTACACCGAGATTCGACCATTTCGATATATTTATTCTTTAAAATGTTAACCTTGCTTGTCTTTCCTTTAATGTAGCAAAAAATAACGTAAACAAAACTCATTGCCCAATTTTAAATATTTTAATTAAAGTTGTTTTCACACAAAACAGTCAAACTTCGCTAATTAACCTTTAATGCAATCGAATGTAGCTACGAGGAAGTTTGTGTCGTGTGACATCGAATCGCTTACAGTCGAGCTATAAAACCCAATATCAGTTCGCCGTTTAATTAAAATGGAACTGGAAGCGAGCACAATCAATGTTAAATTAAACACAAACTAATCACAGCGGGATCAACGTAACAACGCCAATTTACACAACAGGTTATCAGAAATTCATATATATTAAAAATGTATTCTGATTTTGAAATATTAACAATTTATTTCATAAAATTGCTTTTATTAAAAGCATAAAATATATAATAAAAAAATAACATCTACTTTTAATTAAAATAATTTACGTAAATTTTATTAACAGAACCCTATATCAATTATGGGTTTTCCATCGTAAACAAACGATCAAAGAGAGGTGTTTATTGCTTTTTAACCTTTAAAACCAAAGAATTTCACAGCCTTTTGTCATGTTTTTCATTGGTATCAAACAAAAGCCTGCTTTAATGTCAACAGTTCAGAACGACAGTCACGTGTAACTAAAAAGTTATCGCTTAAAATTAAAAAAAAGCAACCTAAAATGTCAGCCATAGCCGTCACAATAGAATAGAACCTACCAAGATTTAAAAAATGAAAAAAAAATTGAAAACTTACTCATAAAAACTTACTTATAAATGAAATAATTTCTGTAATGATAATGTCAAAATTTAAAATAAAATACTCCTCTTAAAATTGTGTAAATATTTAATTAAACTACACGCAGTGGATATTTCCAGATCGATACAGGATGGTAATGACACGCGGACGAGGCATATTGTCTCGCATACACTGATAATATACAATGTAATTACTGGCATTTAACAAGCTGTTCGTAACAGGAAAACATATGGAAATAGTTTGTTTATATAATAAAAACAACAAGAGACTTAATGTTAAATAACCACAACTAGGTCACAACGACACGGACATACATACATACCAACAATTAAAAAAACATACTCGTATTCTCCGAAAGGATAGGCAAACGGCAACTAGTGCAACCCACATTTGCCATATGTTTTTCGCTACCTATCACATCGTTTTCTTGACTGTCTTACATAACCATTGAAAAAAAAAAAAAACATATCTCACGCCTGTATTCCCCGAAGGGGTAGGCAGAGGTGCAACTAGTACACCCACATTTC
>JAABKM020000008.1:2949450-2965829 GCA_016277805.2 Papilio aristodemus | reverse complement strand
GCGTTCGTATAAAAAAAAAATCTGTGGGGCAATTTAGGGTTCACAAGGTAAAGGGGTAGGGCAAGGTAGCGGGTAAAAAGCTTTCTGGATATGTTTGAAATTAATTTTGAAATATGGTCGGGCATTTATTTGTAGATGAGAGCCAATTATAGAGACGTAAGTTAAATAAATGAAAACTTAGTTTTAAACATTTAAAAAATATCTATTTGTATAGATTTTTTGAAATAAATGTTTAAACTACACTGATCAACCTCACCTCCAAATTTTACTTGTGCAAAATGTTCACATGACACTTGTTTTTTTTTCTATAAATTAATTATCTGCAAAGATATCTCCAGAGAGTTGTGATTCTGTTTTCGAGACAATTGACATTTTACTGCAAAAAATTGTGTTGCAACAAGACTTATTCGAAGAATATTTTTTAAATATTGATTACTTTAGTGTTATGTGTATATTAAAATACATTAAAATAACATATACTTGAACGAGATTTACAGGTGTTACCTAAACTATTCATCAAATTAAGTTAAACAAACATTAATTTTTTGCAGACAAATGCACCACGTATTGTCTGTGATAAATTTTCATACTGTTCTTAAATCAAACCATCATTGTCAATAATGAATAAAATCAATATTACAATAACTAATTTTTAGATTTTTAGATTTTCACATTTAATCAAAATTTTTTTTGTCTATACGTACGTAAATAATCACAGGTGATAGTTATAATAAGAAATTATAACTTGGACTCGATTTGTAAGGTGCTAGTATTTCGTGAAAAATTTATGCTAGGCAATACACTGCTTTATATGTTGCAAAATATGCAATAGTTAACGGAATAAGTGTGGTAATGGAAAGTTACAGTTGATTGAAAGCTTTTATAGAATTCCAATGGATATTTTAGTATTTTAGTGTTATTGAAAGAAAAGTAGGAAAATCTGTGTTGTAAAAAATTATCAATTAGAGATGAATTGTGTATATTCATAACAATATGATTGTAGAACTGTCATATGCAACAACTATACAGTTATTTAATCTTTTAGAAGGATTAGCTTACACCAAGGTGATCAGTATATATACCAGTCTGCAAATTTTTTTTTCTTATACCTACCACCTGTGATTTTGAACATTTTAATTCAGAAGCAATTTAAAACAGTGCTCATGTCATGAATATTGATATCTTTTAGAGTACAAATTCTGTTTAATTTAGAATAATTAATTGTTTTCAATTTAATTATTTATTAATTTTAATGCTGAATATAATGTTACCCTGTTGAGAATATGGAAATATGTAATTAAATTTTATAGCATAGCAGCAAATCATATAATGAATTAATGTGGGTATGTTAACATATATTTTTAATACGATAAATGGCTTAAATATCTGTGAGTCGAATTTGTGCTTTGAAAATGTCATGACAAGTGTACTGTTTGAATCTAAAAGAGTAAGTATTTTAACACATAACTTCATATTGTTATAATGTGGTGACATCTTTTATAATAAATCTGCTAAGTCTAACCTCCAATTTTTAAATAACATGTTAATTTTTTGTATAGATAACCATGGATGGGAAAGTAAAGTGAACAAATGGAATCCAAGAATTTGAATCACTTCTGAAAATGTGATGATCATGTTCTGCATTGTCAACATGAAAAGATTTGCATCTGAGTAATGTTGGGAACTGAATACAGATGATGTACAGGGTGGACATGTAATCATTGATATAGTTAACATTGAATTTAACTGCATAACTGTGTCAAATTCATAACAGGTTTTTTTTGTCATATTTACATAAATATAATATACATGTCATTAAAATCCACTATTATGAATTTAACACAAGCAAAAGCTTGCCACAATTATACAATTACTTGACTTGTTTTAGAACTTGAAACATTAAAACTAATTTTTATATGTTTGCTTATTACAGATAGCACATTTACTAAAAATCTGGCATACAAGTTTTTTACATATATATTGCTTATAGAAAATGGCAGAAAGTTATAGGAAAAGTTATAGAAACAGTACTCATAAAAGTTCTAGAAGAGAGAGAAGAGACAGAAAAACTGAAAATGTAACCAAATTTGTGAAAAAATCAACAGTAAAACATATTGATTCAAGAACTCCACCTTTACCAATGATGGAACACTTCAGCATGGAAGAATTAATAAAAAAGAGAAAATTACTTTGTAAAAACTTAGAAAAATATGAAACATATTCTCATGGTGAAATGAAAATATTGAATGATGCACATGAAAGAAAACGAAAACATATAAAAAAAGATAGTCAAGACAATAAAAATAGGAAATATTTTGCAGATTCTAAGATATTTGAAGAAACATCGAAAGATTATAATGAAGACTATGTCCACAGTTCTGAATCTGAAGATGAAGAATTTATAATTGAACAAAGACGAAAACAACGCAAGCAACTATTAGATCAATTAAATTCCTCCCTAAAAAATACAGACAATGCAAAAGAAGACAGTGCTGAGACTCAAAACAATGGCCATGTTGATTCTGAAATGAAAAATATTGACACTGTTAACTCAACTAAAAATACTGTTAAAGAAATAACCGATATGTTTTCAGAGAAAGATGAATTTCCTAAATGTAATGGTCCTGAAACCTTAACTCAAGATAATAATGATAAGAATGTTGTGTTAACTGATAATTGGGACGATGAAGAAGGTTATTATAAAGTCCGTGTCGGTGATTGCATAAATAACAACAGATATACAGTTAAGTCTATTTTAGGACAAGGAGTTTTTGCTAATGTTGTTCGCGCACAAGACCATGCATTTAACGGTAAAGATGTAGCAATTAAAATTATTAGAAATAATGAGCTAATGCAAAAGACAGGTTTAAAGGAAATGGCTATACTGAAAGAAATTAATGAAAATGATCCTGAAAATAAATACCACTGTATAAAATTGCTTAGAAACTTTATTCACAAAGCCCACCTCTGCCTAGTATTAGAACCATTTTATATGGATTTGCGATCTGTTTTGAAAAAATATGGCAAACGTAATGGCATTAATTTAAAAGCATTGATGATTTACACAAGACAACTCTTGTTGGCATTAAAACTTTTGACGAAAATCGGTGTTATCCATGCCGATATAAAGCCTGATAACATTTTAGTGAATGAAACCAAAAATGTTTTAAAACTATGCGATTTTGGATCAGCTGCCAAAATCCATGAAAATGAACCAACACCGTATTTAGTTTCGAGATTTTATAGAGCTCCAGAAATAATTTTGGGAATTCCATACAGCCATGGTGTAGACATTTGGTCTACAGCATGTACAATATACGAAATGGCAACTAACACAATACTTTTTACTGGAGGATGCAATAACAAAATGCTAAAATGTTTCATGGATTTAAAGGGAAGAATTTCTAGCAAAATGTTAAGAAAGAGTAAATTTAAAGATCAACATTTTAACTATAAAAATAATTTTTTACTCCAGAAAAAAGATAAAGTCACCGAAAAAGAAAAAGTCGTTGAAATAAGCAATATAGTAATTTGCAGAGACCTCCATCGTGATTTGAAACAATATTTTAAAAAACTAACGCCGAATGAAGAGAAAAAGGTGCTACAACTTAAAGATTTATTAGATAAAATGCTTATGTTGGATGAGAAACAAAGATTGTCCGTAAACGATGCTTTAAAGCATTCCTTCATTCAAGTACAAATTTAAATTGAGAATAAAATAATTTTGTAACAATTTAGTATTTTTTTTTCCCAATTCTTTAACATTTTTATCAGGTTATGAGAAAAAAAAATCTATACAATTATTTAATCATTATTTCATAATCTACGACCATCCGAACAGGGATAAGCCCATGAGATGTTTAGCTATGACGTCAATATCCGGTGATGATGAAGTCAATAATATCCGGATTTGATTTTTAGGGATAGGGTTTCAAAATAAAAAAAAAATCAGTAAAAGTATTTACTGTAATAGTTTCCTAAGACAAAATATAACAAAAATATACGCCACCAACCAAGTATCACTTAAAACAAATACATGAGTAAGTTACATCATGTATATTGGGGTATCACAATAAAATAAGGAAAATTGACGTAGTCCTTTGGGGATAAAATTGACGTACCTTCATAGTATTTACAAAATAACGATTGCTCAATTTAAAACAAAAATTATCAACTGAATATACGGTTTATAGAATTAAAAATCCTTTAATATTATATTAGCGCAAATATTAAAAGAGTAAACAAAATGTGTACACTATAATATATTAATATAGGCTGCTAGTAAAATCTTACTTTGAGAAAACAATACTTTTGCAGCATTTTATGAATGTCGCAAATTTTTAAATCCATTAGCAATACGAGGAACTGAATACACCAATTGTCAAACAATTTTTTATAACTACCAGACTGTATCCATCAATATTTAAAAAATAACTATCAAATAAACACATTCATGCCCGTGTGCAACGAAAAGGTAAGCAGAGGTGCAACTCATGGATTAACTTTTCGTCGTATTTTTTTCCGTTCCATAATGTGATGGGTGCAAGCCTATCGCAAAAAAAACAAGCAATTTAAATAGGTTGGACAAAGGCTTGGGATTTGTTTTATACAGTCGCTGGATGTAATAGAAAATTGTTAGACAATAAAAGTGTACCCGTAGAATGGAGATTATTATAAATGTTTCAAACTTATGTTTTAAAAACATAAGTTTTTTCATAAAATGTTCCAATTTAAAAAATAATATCAATTAGCTTAAATTAATATAAATTTAAATACAAGACTAGATATAATAAGCCCGGCTTATTAACGTGAAAAATGTTGACATTTAAAAAAATCATTAAATTTTACAAATAATTATTAATAACAACCAAAGTAAACGTAGGTTGGTGGTATTTAGTTATGATGTTACAAGTATAGATTTACAAACCCGCGCGACATAATTTTTTTTTCCTTCTAGTTTAGCTTAATGCCCTAGATCTTACTAACCTTTCAATCTATAGCCTCAACTATATTAACCAGCTACTCGGCTTTACATTAAAAAAAATCAATTGCCGTAAATATGAAGTTAAATAGTACGCAATAGCTAAATAAATGTCAAGTACATCAGATCTGTAATTTCTTAAATTATAAAATATAAATCAACATAATTATAGACAAATGATCACAGTATTTAAATATTTCAATACAAATTAACTGATTCGAGTCAATAATATCATAAAATAATATGAGTTTTACAAAGTTTACATTTTTTTTTGTAATACCCTCACAAGTACAGTATTAATTAGTAATGTTTCTTATATGATAACTAATACATAATGTATGTTACTAGGGGAAGTATTTGCGCATTGTATGTGAAGCCAGAATGTACAAAAATAGCGTTAATACAGCTTACGAATCATACAATTTTAAAATAAAAACAGTAAACTCACGTCAGTAACATACAATGTGTAAACTGTATACATTTGATAAAAATGATTACTGATGATCAATAAATACTGTACTACTATATACCCACAGCAAAAATATTTCGAGATGGAAAGAATTTTGAATCTAAAATACTTAAAGCATATATATTAATTATACGAATTTTATTTTTATAAAATCGTATAAAATATATTAAACAGGGACCAGCAAACGAACTGAACGAAAAATTGTGTAAGTTGTGACGTCATGAATATTATAAGATTAACTTCTTGTTGTTCAAAACGATACATCAAGTTAAAAGATAATATTGGACTTGTAAATATTTGGGAAAAAGAAACAATGATTTATATCAACCCATGCGAAGCAAAGAGTTACATGTACATTACAGATGTAACTCTTTTCTTCCTATAACCTCTTTTCTTTCTGAAAGTAATTAATAAATCTGACAATATATGATAATAATAAAGCATTTGTATGATTCAACGGATTGAAAGGGGACTGACCTGCTCCCCGAGAGGGTTTTTTTTTAAATTATTTTTGCTTGGATTCACCACTGTAGCGACCCAATCCAAATGATTGAATAAAAAACGAAAAATAATCAATGAAATGTACAACTACCCTTTATATTTACAAATATAGATAACTGTTTACCCTAATATGAAACATGGATGGATCCATTGCATACACATTCAAGCGGAAATGGTATGTCATACAGTCTCGAGTTTTGATCACTGGTGCTATATCACATAAATAACTTGAAATTGAGGTGCAATGAAATGATATCTTAACTTACACATTGGATGTAATTCGTTCGAAGAAAACTTAACTATGAGACACCATGTTGGAAAGTTGTTTATCAACGTACATTTAAATACATAGACGGGCAAATCGTCATCCATTTCCATTCATTCATGTATTAAGAACATTTATGCAAAGGGGTAGACAGACTAAGGATTTTCTTGTCCCACAATCCTAAACTCTATATTCTACAGTGCTCTTATATTACTATTTTCGTCTGAAACACTTGCCTTCTGATGGAATAATCAGTTACGCTTGTTCTTGTATTTACTCTATCTGTATACCTTCACCACAATTCGAAATATTTTTGTATGATTGAAAATTTTAAAATTTATATATTAAAATAATTTCTAAGTATAATTTCCTGCAGATGATTTTGTTATTACATGTTTTTTCATAATGATTTAAAACACACATGTTTTTACACTTATAATACTGTCTTTCGATGATTTCTCGATTTAAAAAAAAAATATCTTATGCCTGTATTCCCTGAAAGGGTACACAGAGGTACAACTATTTCACCCACATTTCTTCGTATATTTTTAGTCCTATAATGTGGCGAGACTATTAATATTTTGGGCAAAAATTCCAAACTCCGGGCTAGTATTGTGTAAAAAAAAAAACAATTATTAATTTTGTCCCACCCGCATTTCGAACCTGACACACCAGCATTGCAGCCGTATTGTACAACACTTGAATCAATAAATTTAAATCAAATACTCTTATTAATAATGCACCAAACAATTGTATCCCTTACCCAGAGTATTTAAGATACTTTATCTATGTATTTAAATATTTGTGAACTTTGCTCGATTTCGTCTGTATTTATATTCTATAATTAGTAATATATTTCTTTGGATGAATATTTCATAGAAGCTGTATATTACCGTTATGTCGACGGTATATGCTGAGCGTGGAAGGCGGAGGGGGGCACTCCTATGTCTATCGATTGTCCGGAGACTATTGAGTCGGGGCTTTGCAATGACGCACTGTACACTGGATTCATCGGCGTAGTGCCTCCCGCCTCGAACAGAGTGCTGTCGTACACGCTGTTACTCTGCTGGAAAAAATTTAATATTAAAAGTATATTTCGTCACATCAAATTAATAATCAGGCTATGAAAACATTTGTACTTCATTAATTAAGAGGACATGCGCCACACATGCATGTAATTAATTCCATCAGTTTTAGTGATCTAACTACTTTTTTTTAAGTTATTTGCCGTCATTACTTACATAAGCCTAACACAAACTTTCGTTTAGTTAATTGTGCAAATGCTTTTAAAAACATAGTACAGGAAAAGGTTTTAAGCTATACCTCTGTTTTGGGACTTAATTTGCTTTTATTCGACCAACTATATGACAATTTTTTGTCTCAAGTAATGTTGTCTATTCAGAGAATTAAAATTACATGCCAATTTTAATATTTAATAACTGTTTTAGTACTGTAGTTAAAGTTTCCCATTGTTATGAAAAATAAGTTAGAGAAACAGAAATTACCTTCATTTCTAGACCTCTATTACCTGATAGATGTAATCAGAATCTGTCTTAAGCGAACTGAAACTCTGCTGGTGGGGTAACGACACCTGATCATCCTCCATGGGCTCATCCATCTGAGCCTTGTAGGAGAACATAATGCTAGGCTGTGATACACTGAAAAAATCATAACATTATTACACAATATCAAGTTGTAAATGACTTTTAGTCAACTGAGTGATTTCAAGGAATGCCTTTAAGAGGCATATTTAGTTCCAATAAAGAAAAATAATATACCTGAAAAATTCGCTGAGGAATGTGTGATAAACTAACGGAGTGTAGAGAGAGAAATAGAGCCAAGTTGTGACATCAACAACACACAGTCCCGATTGCATGGAGCCCCACGCAAGGAGGCCCGCCCCAACTGCTTGCGTGGTATCCAACAGCGCCAGTAGAAGTATATATAAATAAAATGACAGTTTCGCTGCAATAAAAATATAAATACATTTTACAACACAAATGAGTATTGTAACTATATGTACATAAAATGTTTTAAAGATCAATGTACAGTGCTGAAAAAATACTATTAAGTAATTTGAATCAGTGGACATTTAAACCTATATGCTAATTTCACTGCAATACTATATGAAACTAAATAAATTGATTTGGTTAGAACCTATGTATCCATGTGGCACTTGTCCATAAAGGGATTGTATTACTTTTAATTAATATAAGAAAAAAAATAGCAATAAATTACTTGATAATGTAATGAAATTAATAAATTCATTAGTTGATGAGCAGTCACTTTGATGAATACAAATTTAGCCAAGTATCGAAATAAATTGTTTATAAACTGAACAAATTTCTAGTAATTATATTTGTAAACGCTAAAAGACTGAATGCATAAGAAATATTTATCACCTTCACCATCTTATTTTTTTTTTAATACAAAAAGAACAAAGAAAATTTGTAGGGCAAAGAACACTGGCAAAAAATGGCCTTGATTGTGCATTGTCATTTCAATAAAAATGTAATGTCCAAGTCTGTGGAATTGCTTCTTACCAGAATGAAATAGAATTTAAATCAATTGTTAAATTTTTATTTCTTTTAAAAATTGCAATTTTAATTATAAAATCAACTTTATTTTCTAAACCTTATGATCTACTTATCAAAGAAACTTCAAATAGCTAAAAATCTTTGCCATATATCAACCCATGCAATGAAAAGAGTTACATTTTTAATGTATCTGTAACTCTTTTCTTTGCATGTGTTGATGTGTTAAGAGTAATATTTATTACTAGTTACTACTTTAGCTTATCATTATAATCAGAATAATATTTCTCTTTTTCCTACATTAATTAGATTCTAAAATGTATTAATAACATTTTTTTAATGTATTTAAATTGAAATAAAATTTATTATTCTTTGAACCACCAGCTAATTAAGTAAATCTTACTTGGTAAAGCCAAATATTCACGGAGTGGAATCCAAGGAAGTAGCAGTATTATAAAATAAATTAATGCAAACACCAATGAAGAAGTGAACCAGAACAGCATTCCACCATGTCCAAAAAGATCATAGTCTCTTGTATCAATGTGGAATATGTCATCAGGCATTACAATTTCAAGTGTTCCCTGTGTGATCGTGAAGGCAAGTGATATCAATGATGTGGCCAACAGAACATATCTGATACTGCTGCGACTATCCATATGACCTGGAATTTATGTAAAAAATATTAAAAATATATCTATATAGAAAAGATATGTATTCCCACAAATATTCTCACAACTCACCAAAAGCCAATCCAAATATTACCACACTCATTTCTGTCGCTAAGAGAAAAAATCTCACTGTGACCCATAGTATCTTGTCTACCAGACCACCGAATGGCATAGATGCATTGACAGTCATGGACACACCACATCGAATCAAGCTGATAATCACATTGCCCCATACCAACGAATAAAACGTCAAAAATATAGGACTACTCGTAGCGCGTAATTTTAACTGGGCGTTGTTGAACCTTACGACTAAGAATAGAACAAATAAAGCATTCGGTATTAAAATTATCAAATCCCAAATTCGGACCCTGCAAAAAAGACGTAACACTGTAAGTACAATCACAAATGCACATTCATACAAGGACACCATAATCAAGAATTACCTCGAGTTATTTATCTCGTAGTATAAAACATATTTACAAAATGTATCCTCGGTAACAGGGGGAAAATCGGATCCGTTTATTCCGTACATTTTGATGTTTAGATATCCATTTAGTGTTACGAAATTATTCGAAAGCAGTGGTAGAAAAGCATAACATGACTTTTAGTAATCAAATTTGTGTGTTCATTACGTCAGCTCTGTTCTAGCATTGTAAGCACACGGTTTTTCACCTTACTATTTTAATATCTTCACTTTTAATCTAATTTATAATGAAGACACCATACAAATACAAGTGTATACAACTACAAGTAATTCTGGATCTTCGACTTAAGCAAGAATTGTTCAATCAGTTCGCTACATAATAGTGATGCTATAAAACTCGATTTCTATTTGATTTCGTTACTATCTTATTCGAATCAAATAAATTTTATTTGTTTTCCAAATTTTCTGCGATAAAAAAATTGTTTAAAGAACTTTGTTTTTGTTACTACGCATACTTAAGAAAAAAAAGCTTTTCCATTAATTTTTAATCAAAACTTTACTGTATTATCCTTTGTAAATGTCATCGAACAGTGTCGAAAGTGGACGAGTTATGTTAAAGATTGACTTATCGAGTAAATTATCGATTTGCTTCTTTACTGTTACGCTATTTTTAAAAATAAAAATTAAATTAAAAACTTTCCCCGCAGAAAAGTGCTGCAAGTTAATACAAATATTTCTAAGTCATGCAGACAATTTGCTGTTTGAACATTGTATTAATTTAAAGTAAAATGAAAGTTTGAATTTATAATTTTTGCGTAACTTTATTTTAAATATTTAAACAATATAAAACTTGAATGATACTATTGAGACTTTTTTATTTATTTTTTTTATTTGTAAATAATATTGGATGAAGTAAATGTGTACTTACAACTAACTTAACTTTTGCTTTTATTCGAATAGGACAGATGTTGCTGACATGACGTGGACATTCATCGGACGTATATTTGTCACATTGGCACATTTGTAAGAAACTTTTGCCGGCGTTAACTTGTGATAATATTGTACTCTATTAAGAATTAGTTATTACTTTTAGAAATAGTTTATTTCGTACCTTAAGTAAAAATAGCTAGAAGAAAAGCAAAAGTAGTTATCATAATGGGAGCAATTGCAGCGACTCTTGGGCTTCTATTTTTGTTCTCCACGGCTTGGACTGAAGAAGCACCAAAGGGCCCTAAAGTTACCCATAAGGTACGACTTAGTATAATTTATTTGTAGAATTTAATTTGACTGTAGTCATCAAAAATCGTTTATTTTTAAACTAACCATGGCAAGGTCGCTGAACTTTTGTAGCGACGCTTCTTCGTTTCCGTTTAAGAACGTCTTTGTTATATTCGCTTCCTCGACAATATGAGGTCAAGTCGCAATCCCTTTGTGTCGCTTTATTGGATAATGTTATTGCTACTTCAATTATTTAATTTACCTGCAATGGCTGCTATTCGTATTTAAAATTTTTAATAAAATGTCAAGTTTTTTGTAATGTATTTTTTTACTAGGTGACTTTTGACATAACAATTGGTGGAGAACCAGCCGGTTCTGTTGTGATTGGCCTTTTTGGAAAGACAGTCCCTAAGACAACAGAGAATTTCTTCCAATTAGCACAGAAGAAAGAAGGTGAAGGTTACAAGGGTAGCAAGTTCCACAGAGTTATCGAAAATTTCATGATCCAGGGTGGTGACTTCACGAAAGGAGATGGAACTGGGGGTAGGTTTTAAAATTAATAAAACTTGTTCTTACTGATATTTTATAATTGCTAAAATATATAAAAATTTAAAATATTATTACATTGAGGTTAAATTATTTTAACAGGGCGCAGCATTTATGGTGAACGGTTTGAAGATGAAAACTTCAAGCTACGTCATTATGGTGCTGGATGGCTCTCAATGGCTAATGCTGGAAAAGATACAAATGGATCTCAATTCTTTATCACCACCACAAAGACACCATGGCTCGATGGCAGACATGTAGTATTTGGAAAAGTATTGGAGGGCATGGTATGCATTTTTTTTTATCTTCAAAAAATCATTTTCAACATTTAATTTAGTGTCCAAAATAGTCCACTTATACTTTAAAGCACATCTTTCTTTTATAAAAATCATTATAAATGCAAAATCAGATTATAAAATTATAGTGTATTATGAATAACAAGTAAAAATGTGATGGTAAAACATCAGGGAGAATTACTGTAATTAGGTTATAACATTTTATCCTATTTGTTGTAATGTACTTTTGACCTTGACTATAATTTGTCAAGGTCAAAAGTACATTCAGTATGTTGTGTGCAGGTAGGTTAATATTTTATAACCTAATATACAGTAATGAATTTAAAGTAAGCTGTATTAGTTACACTATAACTCAAGAAGATCTGATTGGGCTGAAAATTGGTGGGGAGGTAGTTTTGAATCAGGAGATGGACATAGGATTTTTATCCCATTCGATCGCATTCCTGTGTGACGTGACAAGTCACTATAAAATGTGGTATAACAAAAACGCATCTGTCATGGAATAACGCAAATGACAGCTAAACATAATTTGTAAGAATTAAAAAAAATGCGGCGGGTGAAACCGCAGGGCATTGTTAGTGATATTTTAAAAATTAATTTTATCATTTAGTTATTTCGATGCCTAATGTGTTTTGGATATGATTCATTAGTTTTTGCTAAAGATAAGTTGGTGAGATATACAAATAGATCATAAACTAGGTCAGTTTTAGAATAAATTGTATTATAAAATATTTTTTATTTTAGGATATTGTACGTAAGATTGAGAAAAGTAAGACTGGAGCTAATGACCGTCCCGTCAAAGAAGTTGTCATCGCCGAAACCCACACTGAAGTTGTTGCTGAACCATTCAGCGTGACAAAAGAGAGTGCTCAATAACACATATCAAAAATTTATTAGTTCACAAATATTTCATTTATAATTTAAATTTAATGTTACAAATTTGTGATAAGAAATTTATTTTTCCATGCATTTGAATTAGTTATGTATACAAACTCATTTTTCTTTTTTTTAATTAATTTCGCTTAAAATCTACCCCTTTATTTCATTGAGATTTTAGGTAAATAAAATAATTTTAACTTAAATTTTGTTTTATTTTATGAAAACAAACAATTGAGCCAGAAATTCATCAAGGTCAATCCATTTCAGGTTAAATATGTATCAAATAAAGTTGTGACAAATTGGCTTATAAGTGCAATATATAAGAGTAAAAAATTATGGAGGAGAATCAGACATTTCTTTCATCAGATACCATTTTTGAACCAAGCTTTTTAATTTTGTGGTCTCCCTTGTATTTAATAAAAACAACAATTTTTTTTCTATACATTTATTAATTTTTTTTTGCTTTATATCATAAGATTTTTAATTACACTTAGGACAAATTTTTAATTTCTTTAAAACATAATTCTGCTTCTTGTCTAACATTATCATTTTTTGCAGACACCCCGAGTTTCCAACCTTGTCCACATGATTTCCTAGCCTTTTCCAATAGTTTTTTCTTTAAGTATATCCTTCCTAAATTAACATAAATTGCTCCTAATTCATTCATGTCTCGTAATTGTTTACCAATTTCAATAGCTTGTAATAAATATGTGATGCCTTCATCAGATCTTCCAAATTGGTCACAAACAGTTCCAATGTCATTCATCTGCAACACAATATGTTCTTTATCTACATCTTCTATATTTTGCATTCTGTTCAAAGAACTCACCATCATGTCAAGCCCTTTATTACTGTTCTCACTGTCAACCAGTAAACGTCCATACCAATCCTCCAATAAAGCTATGAGTTTTTCTAAATCATTTAGAGTGTCTGAAGGCAAATTTTTCAATTTACTAAAACACCAGTCATAACCTAATTTAGCTGTAGAATATTCTTTTTTCAAATGACTTATTCTGGCCAATTTAGCACTAATGTGTATAACACGGGGATCATCTTCCTTCACACCATCTGCCATTATTCTTTGGGTGACCGCAACAAATAATTGCTTAGCTTTATCTAGTTGTTCCCTCTCCAAAGCCAAATTGGCCATAATATCATAAATGTACGTTATACCGAGCTCATTCCGAATCTGTTGCGCTTGCCTCAATGCAACATGGAGGAGTTGTTCTGCTTTTTGAAACTCGCCTTTTTGAATAAACAGTACGCAATGTTTTATGGTTAGAATTAATTCGTCTTCTGCGCTTAGTTTTTTGTTGAAGCCTAACCATGTGAACAATGAAAATCCCAAAGTACATGGCACGGCGGTTCTACCAAAAGTTACTTTTGGTAGTAGTTGAATTGTTGGGTAACAGTACCTTTTCATCTGTAATAGTCTTCTACAAAAATATCTACATCTTGATGCCATCTTATATTATTCATTCGTATATTAATGGACTTTAATATTCATTGGTTATATAAGGTTCAAAATGAATTTTAAATTTGACAAAATTTTGTAAACAGCTGACAGATTTATGTCAAAATCCCATCATGTTTACTGCATGGGGCTGCCATCTATATAATATTTACAATGAAATTATTTCTGACAAATATTTTATCTACTGTTATTAGTTATTATGGAAGTTTAAAAGACTAAACTTGATTTTGGAATGTAAGGGAAGCAGAGAAGAGATATTTCTTTGGGTTATCGTTGCAAAGACATATAATATATAACCTTCCCATTTTTAAGCAACTTATTTTTTTCATATTATTTCAAGAAAATTTGCGTTGCTATGAAACTAGGCATTTAAAACTAATCAATATTAGCGTAAAAAAACTACCTACAAGTGTTTGCTGCGATTCAAATGGCCTTTATCAAAAATATTCCGGGTTAACTTTTTTACATTAAAGACAAATGTAATATATTTTTTAATTTTTTCTTAAATCATAAACATTAATATTTTTATAACTTATGTTTCATATTAAGTATGGTTTTTATAACTAGTAGTTTTAATTAAATAGATATTCTCTTAAATTATTTCATTCGATATTTCTAAGGAATGGCACCTTTGCCGTTATATATCCTGTAACCCTGTACGCCATGAAGGGATTCGTCTGAAAGTAGAAAAGGAATTTGTATTAGTTTTAAATTAAAGTTGAAAAAAGAAAGAGTATTGGAGTTTAACATATTGGTTTACAATTGTCTCTTATTCGTTGTTATAGGGAAAAATAATGGGATTGTATCATTTTCTCCTTGACATTTATTTCTCCACTGTTCGGTTGATTTTAATATTCTTCGCGACGCATCAGATCGATCTTCATTTTTCAATTAATTGGACCAAGTGTTAAAATTAGTCTCAGAATATACTTGTTTCCTGAGATCCTTGGCTTTCACTGAAATAAAAACAAACTAAGAAGATAATATAGAAGAAGATTTATAGTATTTAATTATTGTTGTAATTTTTAAAAGGACCATCATTTATGCAAACCCAAACATATATTTTTTAATCCAATATGGACGAACAAAGTAAACTGCATCACATCATTCGTATTATTAAATAAACGTCGGACTCTAAACTTGTCGGCCTTGAAGCATCTAGTGTGAAATGCAAACATTAGAATTTTCGATGGAATATTTTTCAATAATTATGAATAAACAAATATTTTTATCACACTTTTAAAAATAAATGATTTATCAAAATAAAAAATAGAGTACTAGATTGAAATTAGAAGTGTCGATAGCATAATGTTTAATGCTACGGTCTGCAAAACACCACGTTCGTGGATTCCAAAACCATCATTTGAATATTGTAAATCAAATCAGCTTAGTTGGAATAGTTAAAAGAAATTTCAATAAATTATTCCAATGATCTAGAAAAGCTTAGTAATTGATCTTCTGTATCATTATAAATGTACTACAAAAAGCTGAACTATCTTAATTTGTACACTTAAGGCGTACATACAAGACTGGTCTGACAATGTCTGCGATTCAATGTCATGTTAAGGTGCGTTGACATCGAATTTTTTAAATCGCTGAGCGACGAATGTTCCCATACTGAGGCTGCATTGTATTTGTCGTATAAAAGTGTACAATAAGTATTGAATTTATGTCCCGTCAGCACACTGAGTTCAATACGATTGCAAAAAATGTACGAATTGTTTTTATAATCTAGCCACTTACAGCTAGAAGAGATTGTCATTGGAGACAGAATTTTTGAATTTAGAAAAAAAAAACAGAATTATTTATTTATTAATTCTATTGTTTTTTCGGCAAAAACAATAGAACATTTTCCCTTTACCTTTAATTTTAATGTAAATACGCGCTGAAATTTATCTTAGACTGATGAAAACTATAATCCTAGATTAGGTCTTAAAATTTTTATAGCTTCATTATTTTATAAGCTTATTTTATTACGCACTAGTACAATCCGAGTATGGCGAGGTTTAAAGTTAAATTTACAATAATAAAAATAGTCGACATAAAATTGTTTCGAACACGTTTTAAATATGTTTGTGTCTATATCTTTTTTTGACTTGACTAAATAATAGTAACAAGGACATT
>JAABKM020000008.1:2939040-2949350 GCA_016277805.2 Papilio aristodemus | reverse complement strand
TATTACAGATATAAATTCATTACCATTACACGTTTGATTCGACAATCTTTTATCAGTGCGGTTAGATGACTCCGATGACCTGTTTGACTTTGAAACTTGTTTTGCCTGCAAAGTGTATTAAGATTGTATCCATGTACATATTACATATTAGTATTTATAACTTATAGATATGTTATATCGTCGAATAATTTCGACTTAAATGTTGAAGGATAAATATATAGCGTGAGCACATCGCCAACAAAAGTATTTTTTAGTTGGAGAATGCAATATACAAAAGTGATTTTGAACCCTTACGCTCCAAATCACAAACCTAATATCACTTTGCCCGACTCGGGACTGTTTTGATGGCGTTTTATCAAGGTGCAGCCGTATTGCTGAGGTCTATGGGTCGAATTAAAACATTTAAAGTTTTTCCATATAAAATTTTTGAGTGTAATTAATGTGTCATATCGTATCCTTCCTCACTTTATTTTACCTTTGAACTATCACAGCTTTATTCAAATTTAGAAATTGTATGATTTTTGTTGCTTATATATTTTACAAAAAATGTTACTATTAAATAAGCAAACTAACCTCTCGTGGTCTCCTCATTTTCTGTTTATTCTCTTTCCATATTTCCAACGCTTTTTGCTGTTTATTTTTTAAATTTACGTATTCCGAATACCATTTATAATGCGATATTATGTCCTCCGAAGTTAACCCTGTAGAACGAAGGATTATCATGAAATAAGTAAAGATTTTTAAAGCATTTCACATCAGTGTATATATGATTTCTAAATTTATTTAACTTGGGAGTAGATTGCTGCTTAACTTGGGAAAATTTTAAGTGGATACATTCCATGTGACATTATTAATTAAACAATATTGTTAATAAACGACTACAAAACTAATGTTCAGTTATGTGGCTGTTTGAGTTCCGAAACTAATCGCAAATTAAATCGATTTAATCTTAGTGTGACCTTTTAAATATTTACTGTTATGACTCAAGAATACAAGACGGGAGAAATGTATAAGGTAGACTTCCACAGAGATAAATAAATTGTCGTCAATTAAGAACTGCATTTGATATTTAAAGAGAAAAATTACTGCTATATTATTATTAAAGACTTCTGGAAAATAGAAAAAAAATAATATAAGTCAAAATTATGTAACCTGAAATCTTTTCCATAACTTCGTCTTTAAATTTATAAAATTGTTCAGTATTTTTATTATTTAATTCATCTACGTCATTTTCGGAATGGAAATATTTATTCCATATTTGAATAAAAACATTATGGTTGTATTCCTTCCAACCGTTATGACGCTTGCTATTTGAAACAAATTCTTGGAATCTCTGCACCTCCTATAAAAGAGAGATGGGATAATATTGTTTAATTAGGTATCGTTTATCGTTTTTTTTTTGTTGGCGCTAAGTTCGTAGGTTTTGATTTAGCATATTGCGACGTAAGCTGATAAAAGCGTGGGCAATGTCTATATTTCATATACGAATAGAAATATTAATTGACTAAAAGAAACAAATGTAAATAAAGAAAACAGATTTTTTAAAGCTCAATTTATTTATGACGGTTCAAATCTCTTAACATTAAATTAGAGTCGTTATCTTCTTGTTTTTTTATAGTTCCTATTCAATAAATTTTACACTTAGATTTTGTTTGTAAGTTTTTTTCTAAATTCATGTTACGGTAACCACACTGTAGTGTCCTTTAATAAAGAACACGTGTACATACTCGTATTATATTGAAATATTTGTTTATTTGTGTCTGAAATCTTCGTAATTCACATTATCCCGAAGGAACAGAGTTTTTTTGTGTAACCATCGTGCAGTGTTAAAATTCATCCAGGAAATGCCGGGAACTAACACCTACTAATTAATATTTTACTCACCGGACACTTAAATGGAGAATTTATAAGAACTCTGACGGGACTGGGTACGATTTGGTTAAATTGTTTCCGAGGGGATTTTGTCACCATCTTGTTAAATTCTTTTTTCTCTCTTTGATTATTCGACAACTAAAATCATACGATAATTATAAGATTTTCATAGCATTTGTAATATAAGCAAATCGTAAAACGAAACGATTTGATTGTATTAGCTTGTATTGTATTGTACAAGATTAAAAGAAAATCAAATCAAAATTATTTTTTTACTTCACCTAGGTGCAATTTCGAATTCACAGACGTTTGTCTTTTGGTATGTTTAGTGTCTGTGGTGATAGGCTCCTTTCCTGTCACATTTGAGACATATTAAGTTGTGATCGATGAATAGCATTTGCTTCTTTCAATGCGCGAACTTTATATCATTTATTACAAACTACCAACCTGTCCCAGATTCGAACGCATATTTCTTATTTGAAATTATCGCCTTTTTTCTACTGTACTACACATGTTTTATATATATAAACTTTCCTCTTGAATCACTCTGTCTATTGGAGGAAACAGAATTAAAATCCTTTGTTAAGTTTGGTTCTATGTGTAAAGATAAAAATGTTGTAGTCTTACCTCGCATTGAATTACATTCACACGCAATTTAAGTGCCCGTATTTCAGTTTGTAGGAACGTTTTAAACGATTTTAACTTCTCTTCCAAACCAAGAACGTCTCTTTTTATCTCGTCGATATCTGTTATAGATTATAAACATGATATAATTTACAGACAGGTTTAGGAAAATACATAAGTTCTTTAGACTTCAAATTTATTTTTACTGCCGATATGTTTTGGATAATACGAATTTATGTATAGTAAAAACAATCCCTTTAAGAAATTAAATGTCTCGTTTACAGGTACCCAAACACATGATTTATCTTTGTATTCTTTACACATAAAAACGTACCGTAACGGAATCACTTGAAAAAGGGAATAACAATTATTTTATTTAGCAGATGTAACAAACCAAGGTTTTCGATGTTGCCTCGAGCATTTGTTGCTATTTTAATGTCCTCCAATAAATTTTTAATTTCTGTCAAAGTGTCGTGCAATGATGATTCGTATTTTTTGAAATCTTTTGTAGTTTGAAAATTCTCATCGTCCAGTTGTAACGTGGAAAGTGATTTATTAACTGAGGAAGTTAACACACGTTCTTGTATCTTTAATCGCCTTAACTTTGCAAAAGTGTCCCCATTTGATTCATTACAATTATTACTTGATTTACTCATTTTAAATAAATTATTATTTCTACAAGCTTAGACAAAATGTTATACGACGTTGTCACTCTATTTCTTAATCGATCTAACGGCCTGTTATGGTTGTTATAGCAATTAACGAACCCGTACAATATCGCGGCTCACAATTAAACGAATGATTTATTTTTATTTTTCACGATCAAGTTTTAAATGCGTATTCTATTTGCGTTTGAATTTCATCATCATTTAATTTTATTTTGTAAAAGTTATTTGATTATTATAGTTACACCGAGCTTTGCCGGGCTTATTCAAATATCAGATGTGACAACAGACCCGATCAGATACACAGTATAGAAATATAAGCAATAATAGAAGTTATTTTATAATTAAGAAGTCTTTGAGACGTTTAAAGTAATCAATAAAAGTTTAAAGTAATAAAATCAATACATTACAAGTTCAATTACAAATTAGCTATCGAAAATCATAAGTGTTTATTTTCTACTACTTCCTGTGTTATGTTTCCTTCCATAATCAAAAACCGGTAAAAATTACTTTACTCTGTGAAAAGGGGACAATGATATGAAATAAATATGTTTATATTTGCATACCACCCCATTGTACGAAAGTAATGTCATCTTCCTACTTATCTATCGATTGTGAACTTCATTAGTTTATAATCGGATTAAGCATATTATAAACTTTACTTAATGTCTTACTTTACAAAATGTTTAAGCAAAATCAATCAATTGTGAACTATTTTTTATTATTTAAAAATGATATATTTATATATTAAAAATGATATGTTTATGGCATTAGAAATTTTCATTGGTATGTTCCGTTTAACTTATTTTGTCTATGAGACTGCTCGGTAGATTAATATCTACATACTCTTTGCCAGTGCCAATTTCATTTAAAACGTCAACATAATATCATTTGTATTGCTATTTATTTTGTTACATTAAAACTCTGAACATTTAAACAAAAGCAATTTGATTAAATATAATGAGTTACGTGAGTGACTTGTCGCAATCTAACGAATATCTGAGTTTCAGGAGTAGTATTCCTTTGCGAAAAATAGTCGTCGATTCCGATAGTTCCAAGGTAAACAACAATGGCATTGAACTAAAATATTCAATAGCTAAATATGATTGTCTACAGAACTAAAATAAATTACTTATCATCTTTCTCTAGGCCTGGCGAATATTTGATAGCGGACCTAAATCAGTTCGGTGCCCGTTAATATGTTTACCACCAGTGTCTGGGACAGCCGACGTGTTTTTTATGCAAGTGATGGGTTTGGCCTCGAGAGGTGTTCGCGTGATAGCAGCTGAACCCCCACCATATTGGAATATGAAGGAATGGATTGATGGTTTTAAGCGTCTCATAGATTATTTAGAGCTGGACAGAGTACACATATATGGAGCCTCACTAGGTAACACAGATTAAATTTTATTAATCATTAGTTTACAGTAAAGATACATTTATTGAACAAAATAAAAGAAACAATGTAGTGACAATGAAAAAAATAGGATTTTAATTACTGTTACATATCAGATATAAATGGCATTATTAAAGTAAGACATGGTCAATTTAACTGGAGAAGTCCCTCTGCAATGTTAAACAAATCTGCATGTTATATAGCAAATAAAGTCATTAGAAATCTATTTCCTCTATAATTTAAAATAAATGGTTAAATATAAAGTTTAATTGTAAAAACTTTTTTCCAGGAGGATTTATGGCTCAGAAGTTTGCCGAGCTCACAAGGAACTGTCCAAGAGTGGTTTCTCTGATATTGTGTAATACATTTACAGACACTTCAGTTTTTGAATACAATGATTCATCAGCACTTTTCTGGTTGCTCCCATCTTTAGTGCTGAAAAGAATGTTAATGGGAAACTTCACAACAGATAAAGTTGACAAGAGAATTGCAGAATCTATTGATTTCATGGTAGAAAGGGTGAGGATTTATTTGTAATAAAACTTAGCAAAAAAACGTAACAAATATTACAAGGAGCAATTTTTGAGACAATTCTTGATAAAAAGATGGGGAAACAGGAAATGTTTTATTCCAACCCCACCTAAATTGAGTACAGAGCAGGTTGATGATGATTACACCGTGCCAACTTGACTTTCTCATTGTCAAGTGAATAAATGCTTGCATGCAATCAGTTGGCGACTCTGAAATTTACTGTAATCCATTGATAATTATCACTCACTGATCCTCTTCAGTTATTCAAATGTCCTAAATATTGACCTATCTGTATGTTATATTACCGTTTCAGCTGGAATCACTGAATCAATCTGAATTAGCGTCAAGACTAACTCTCAATTGCACTCCGTGCTACATCCAGCCTCACCTGTTGAACGACATGCAGATAACAATAATGGATGTATGGGATGAGAGTGCGCTGAGCTCCAGAGTCAGAGAAGATCTTTATAAATCATATCCACAAGCAAAGTTGGCACATTTAAAGAGCGGTGGCAATTTTCCATATCTAAGTAGAAGTGATGAAGTTAATTTGCATTTACTGGTAAATATTTATTTAATATATGGAATATGTTCTTGTAATATAAAAAATATTTATGCATTGCTGTTAAAAGTCTATTTTACTTTAGTTAATAACCCAATTGGGACAACACAAAGATTGTTTATATGCAGATAAAAATAAGTTTTATAGGCTTTTTGCTAGTGTTTACTAACATCTAGGAAAAAATAGTAATCATTGCTTTAAACAAAATATTAAGCAGCTGGAAACAATTTTTTTTTTGTTGACCTGACAAGACTAACAAAAAATAATTAGTAATGTGCATTCAAAAACAAAGTTTGACTTTACTTTTTAAATAAACACAGTTTAAACTGAAAACTGGTTTGTGGTTGTCTAGTGATACATCTATTTCAGATCCATTTGCGTCAATTCGACGGCACGGAACTGTCGGCATCGTATTTAAGTCTGGTGCCTCACTCCCAGTCCGGGAACCACTCGGACGAAGGAACAGTCAGTTATTTCAACCAGAGAGATAAATCTGTTAAAATATCATGAAAATGTGAAACTTATTTATATGTACATAAGGTTGTTGATTATATAACGTGTTTATGCATTTCATAGATTTTATATTTAAAATTTTTTATATGGCTGCCATTTAAATATTCAAATGTACCAAGTATGTAAATGAAGTTACGTAGAGGTACAAGGTCTGAAGTTAGGGACAACAATGAGCGAAATTATTTTGAACATTATATACACATCTCTAAATGCTTATGAATTAAATATATATTTTTAATATAGGATTTTTCTATTTAAATTTTTTGTTATTATATGTAAGTAAAGACAATACAAAATAGACTGTTTATTCTATAATGTGGTATACATTTTATACATTTAAACAATTTTTACTCTCGACACTTGCTATTTAAAGCCTTTTAATTTTTAAAAGGTTTGAATAAAAATACATTCCTCTTTTTTGTATTTTAATCAATAAAGAACTCTAAACTTAACATAGCTATGTTTCCTTCTCTAAATTCTGTTGTGTTTGTTTCTTCTTCTCCTTCTGAAGTTGCAATGCTTTCTCTCTTTCTTCGTCGTCTGAAAAGTATTCCGCTAAGCTGTCGTCAACATGGCCGACCGGCTGGCCCGCTAATGTTGTGCCTTTTTCAGTCAACGTATGAAGAATGTTGTTATCGTACGTCACGTCCGGGACACTGGACTGGTTCTGCTGATTGTGGCCACTCACTGCTGAATAAATTGACATCGCCTGCAACGAAATAAATACTCAGAAGATTATAAGATGATATAAATTCAACAAGAAACATACCACATTTCGCCGTATGTTTTTTCATCCCATAATATAATAGGGGCGAGCCTATCGCTGTATCGAGTACTATCGGATACTGAGCTGATATCAAGTTGAAAAAACCCAATATCACTTTTAGATCCGACTCAGGATTCGAAACCGAGACCTCGGTTTTGCAGCTATACCGTTTTTCAATACTATACGAAATTTCATTGTTATGTACATTCACAAGACACAAAAGAACAAAGGCGTGATATATTTTTTTTTAGGAATCAAAAAAGTAGGTAGTTTAATCTTCTTGAGGTTTAGGTTTAGGGAAGTTCATCACATGACAAATTGCTGTGGAGCACATATAATGTTCCAGCATGTTTCTGGTGCAGAAATGGAAGGCTTGTCGTTTGGGATCTAAAAAAAGGTAGGTAGATGATATAAATAAGCTCACTTGCGCCACCAGGCTGGAGACGTCGCCCGCATTAGCCGGCAGGATGAGGGTGTTGTTGGTCCGCGCGAGCTTGTTGAACGCGGACACGTACTGCTCCGCTAGAGTCAAGGACGCTGCGTACTTGCTGTCCTGTAATATGAGATTAAATATAGAGTGTTGATAATAAATCAATTTAAAAAACTAAACTTATTGAACATTCACTATAGGTACTGTCTAAATTTATTACAACTATCTTAATACTGGTCAAAAATATTTTTAAGTTGGCAAATTGTATTTTAAAAGAACTTGAGTTCATCAGCTTTTGAAAATCATTGAAACACACTGAGACATGCCACGTCACGGCAAAAATTATAACCTATAAATAAAATATATTGTGCACTAGACGCCTACCTGTTGTCCTAGAGCGCTGGCTACGAGCTTCAATCCCCGTGCCCTGGCGTCCGCCACCGCCAGCATAGCCTGAGCCTCTCCGGATGCCTTGTTTATCTGCTCTTGTTTCTCAGCCTCTGCAACACAAATGTGAGTGCCTCTCACTTACAAATACCGTCAAGATTGGTGACTTGTTAGTCGAATAAAGTTAATGAAAGATTCATGTATCAAATAAGAAGAATGTATGAAACCATGGTAAACTGTCTTTTTTAATATCTTAGACAAATTAGTGTGCATTTATTATGGAAAAGTTCTTAGTAGGTTTAGAAATAGAACAGGAAAGGTGTAAAGTTCATTGTTCTAGTCACAACAGAAACGGCTACTGCATAAATATATATGTTACAGATTCTTCATAATTTCTAAACTTACCTGAAGCCAATATCCTCGCCTGACGTTTGCCCTCAGCAACATTTATATCGGCTGCCCGAACTCCCTCAGACTCCAATATGGCGGCGCGCTTCCTTCGCTCCGCTTCGACTTGCATTTGCATGGCTTCATGTACGCGCGTTGGTAGTTTTATATCACCTAGGAATTATATTTATTTAATTAGGAGTCTGAATTATAAATTGCGAAACTTGAATTTGTGATGGAATGATTAAGAGAAATAATAGTAAACAATTATCATATTTTTTTAATAAAATAAACGACTGAATTAACTAGTTTACGTAACTATTAATTAGATATAAAATGAAGTATTAAGTTTTAATTTATAAGATAAACATACACCTCATTACAGTAAATTACAAATAAATAGGAACTCATACAATAACATTAAAAAATGAATTTGAGGATACAGAACATAGATACAAAATTAGGAAAAATTACACATTGCTTTAGTTTGTCTACTACCTTAAATTTTGAGATCAAAAATGTTACTGCTAATCATAACAAATAAAATTACATTAATATTAAAAATTCATACGTATTTCATATCGAAGGCAAGCAATGCCCCAAGCTTCACTGGCTTTGTTGATGGCGTCCACAATAGATACATTCAGAGATTCTCTCTCCCTGAACACTTTGTCTAGGGATATTTTTCCGAGTTCTGATCTCATTGTAGTTTGCGCTAATTGTGTTATTGCAAATTCTGGATCTTCTACTCCATATGATGCTAAAAATTATATAATAGTATGTTCTTTATGTTTATTACACTAATTAATACAATTACACATTTTCTCAGTACATTCTGCATAATATTAAGATCTAACTGCCCATATACTTTAACCTATCTGTTATTTGCAGGCAATCTAGAATTACCACCAATGATGTTGCTTTGGATAATATGTCAAATATTGCATAATCTAAAGCAGACACATCTATTTTTTCAATTTGATATATTGTTGAAAATATATTGAGGTTAGATTTCAAACACTTTTTTTGACAAATTGTTTATTTTGATGATATTTTTGCTGGTACACAACTCAAATATAGAAAAAATTAAACAAGAGAAATAAAAACATAAAAATGCAAAGAACTTATTTCTATTAGGATAATATTGTAAAGTCAACTTATATTGATATTTCATTTAATATAAAATTAAATTTGTATATATTTACCCAAGTATGGATCAACAATCCGCAGGTACAATACACCGTCAATACCCAGCGTCACATTATCAGAGGTGATGGCACTCTGTTTAGGTACGTCTATAGCTATTTCTTTGAGGCTCTGCACATATTTTATTTTGTCTACAATAGGCCAGAGTAAATTAAGCCCTGGTTCAAGCAATCTGTGAAATTTTCCCATTCGCTCAACAATCCAAGCCTAAAAATACATACAAATATAATTCATTAATTTTTATTGACTTACATAATCATTAATATGAATCTATCACTTACGGAATGTTAGAGTAGGTACTTTTACATTTACGATGATAAGATCTTATAAGAATAATTCTATTTGGAATCAACTAATATAACTGCCAATAATCTTAATTTTATTCAATTTAAAATTTGATATATTTATTATCTTTACTATTTATTTTAATACTAAAACTAAATAACAAAAAGAAATCAAAACTAACCTCTTGTTGTGGAACAAACATAATTATTGTGTTAATTGGAGTTGTTGATCTGTGTCTCGTAGTAATGCTATAGAGAAATTTTGCTTCATTTTGGTGTTCTAATTTAAATGCATTCTGAAATTTAATAAATACAAATGTAACATATTTTATCTGAGTGGAAATTTAAAACATATGTACATACCTTTAAAGGAAGAGCTCTAGACAATATGAACTTCGATCGCGTAAACATATTTGTGTATTATTATTGTTTCTTTTATTGTAAGATACCTTCAAAAAATTTAATAACCACAATCGAACCCCTTAGCTCGCATCTCAATCATATCCAAAAATATGTCATTTTGAAGTTAATTTGACAAATGTCAGTCTTTAACTTTTGATTGGATACTTTTTTTGCACATAGACAATTTTGATGATTTTTGCATAAATATTTAAATTTTATCCTCATAAAATTAAAACGTGTATGTTGAAAACAAATCTAAACTCATTGAGAAATTGACCATTATAT
>JAABKM020000008.1:2924895-2938876 GCA_016277805.2 Papilio aristodemus | reverse complement strand
TATAACCGTTGTCTAAAATATAATCAACCCTTTCACTTTGTTTCTTTCTTCGCTTAGTCGTTAGTTTGGTTACCTACATTACCTGTAGTCATTATATTGAAATCTTTTTAAAATGTTGAAGTAAGAACCGTTGCTCCAAGCGGTTCTGCCCTTTTTTCATTTAAAGTCTTGTCGGAAATACAACATATTTAACATTATACCCACCTTACTGAAGGTCTAAGGAATTAGAATTTTAGGTTGGATAATAAAACAGAACTACTTTCGCTTCCAAACATATGCTTTATTATCGAATATTTTACATTATGTTCTCTCGTGAATCACCTACAGTAAATTTCCAAACCGCTTATTATAACTTAAAACTACATTAACTGATACGTTTCGGACGACATTTTAAATTCTGCTTTTCAACCAATATTTTAGGACACGTTCATCGGTGAAATAGTTCGTTCGAATTGTCAGCGACTTTTCTAATCATATAGTATATTTCAATGCGTCACACTATATTTAACTCAGTACAGTTTGAGGATACTTATCTTCTAATAATCCTACGGCTTGATGATTATTATGTTGATGACGAAAAAAATTATACTTCAAAAATGACAAATTTTTTTATGAAAAATATTACAATAGCAGTTTTATTAAATAGTCCAATAATAAGTCTAAGGCCTTAACTGTAAAGGTACAGCAGAGATTTAAATACAAACCCTACATACATTATTAATTAAAACATGAGAATTATTAATAATAATACACGCAATGGACTGGCCAGTTGAAAAAATACATAAACAAAAATGGTATATTTTGAATTAAATCAAATACCAGTAATAATTATGTTTTTGTTAGGTTTATACTTCACAAGGGTAGACAGAGTACAGAAATCCTCTTAACAAGGCCCTACCATCTGTTTCTCCCTTCTTCTCCATTCATTAATCAATGTATATACGCTTGCTTTATTGTCAATCGGAGATTTTATTGCATTTCACATACTATTAAGCCAAACAAATTACATGTTCTATAGCTTTTGTCCATGTAATTGAATGAAATGTACAAAAAAGTTTATGTTGTTGCTCACCGTCTATGAGTTCTAGTTTATTAGTTATTTTGCACTAATATTAAGTTTCGGAGGGAAGAGAGACAATAGTGAATTAATCAAAATAGAGGGAGTGAGATACAGATAAAAAATAATATATTCGAATAGATATTACGATAATTGTGTAAGGGTAATATATATTTAAATCTTTGAAATACAATTACCTACTCAAACTTCACCTAGTGCACACTATGAAGATGAAATTAAAAAGATACTTAGAATTTTTTTTGTGTATCACTATAAATATGATGTACTCTTTGTATATATTTTTTTGTCTGTTTCCTTTATTATATAATATTGTTCCTACAAAGCATGTTAACACTATAATTAATAAAATCTCTGTACAGTTCAAATTCTATATGATTACAATGAACTCAGACAAATTTATGTACAATTTTTCCCAGGAGTATGATGTTGTGTTCCTATATATATGTTAAATAAAACTTTTACACGCAAAATACAAGAACTAAATAATTTTGAGTTAACTAAATGTATTGACATCTGATAAGACAGTAAAAAAGATGCTACAGAATAAAAATGCTTTTTTTATCTGTACATGTTTTTAATAAGCATTACTATAAAATTCGTACAATACTAGCAATGATAAGAAATTATTCAAATAATAGGCAATATTATTTTGTAATCACAGAAAATATTAACACTGCCTAGTTTTGATGTTCCCGTAATAAGGACAAAACAATATTAATGATATTGAAATTATTCAATCACTGTTATTATTAAATTAAACTAAAACGACACGCGGTACGGACACCAAGACAATATGTATTCAAAATTTCTATATATCGTTTTTTTTTCTTCATTACATTACGGACACAAATGTAAACGAGTCCATAACTTCTAATAAAATATTAAATAATTAGGTTCTGTATTATTTTTTGTAAAGCAAGGTATGAGTGATGTTACGATTTTATGCCGTTTAAAAAAAAACGAAATCAATTTTAAGGATTGATTTACGATTACAAAAGAGATGAAACAAAGTTATAAAAGTTATGTGATGCAACTGCATAAATGATTTTTATGAAAAAAAAATTAAATGCAATACATTCTCTATTTTGAAAAGATATATTAAATGTTAGGGTTTTTTTTCTTTACACACACTCTTTTTAAGATTTATTTTCCGTATTTTACTATCGTATCGTACATACATTTATTTTATTTATTTAAACTAATTGTGTTGCTTAAAATTGATTCAAATAAAATCAATAGTTTTATTTTAATTTGGCAGAATTTTGAGATCTAAACTATTTATATATTATATTATTCTCTCGAATGCACAAACTATGCCTAGATTTGTCTTCATTAGTAAGATGAAAAAGCTGGAAAGATGTGAAAGAAGCAAATTACTTACGTCTGTATGTTTATAAATGTACAAAATATGTCTACATGAATGATATACATGATGCCATTAGTATTATAAAGGATTTTAAATATCCTTCGTTAAGTTAATGGCAGTGTATTTCCGCTCCTTATTTGATACGAGTGTAATTTAATAATTATCAATTAATTTTCTGAATACATTCCAAACATAAGAAGTATAAACCCTAGGCCCGGCGAGTAGCATTAAATTATGTCTGGATATATGGTTTTTTTTTTCATTTAGGTTTAGAAAGAAAATAGGGATAGTTATATGAAAATATAATTAAGGTACATTTTATAAAATTTGACGATTCGAATTTGGATCCTCCACGAACCGCCAATTGAGTGTTGCCATGAAGAAATTAAGAAGTAACATTTTTGTCAATAAGACTTGAAAAAATGGAAATTAATGACTACCTAAACAAATCTGCTACTAAAGTGATATTGGGTTTTTTCAACACTATATCAGTCCGAAGTTTGTAATTAATGCCCAATATGGCGATAGGCTCGTCTCCTATCACACCATGACTTAAAAACATTGGGCGAAAAGTTTGTGTGCTTGTTGCACCTCTGCCTACCTCGTCGGTGAATACAGGTGTAAGTGTAAGGTACATTTTTTTAAATTACTAAGATAAACTAATGTTCTACTTTATCAAATGAGATCCATACTTAACATGCGTTTATTTTACATTTGGGAAATATTGCCAAAATTTATTAGAAGCTTCTGGAATCATTTACATTTATTAACCACCACAAGAATGACAGTATATCTGCAGGTTGGTCGATCGTTACAATAAATCTATATCCTAGACCAGACCTAGGTCCTAGGTTAATAGTCAATGCTATACTTTGAGCTTTACTTTTCAGGCCATCAAAATTAAAAAAAAAATTGACATTTTATAAGCCATTTAGCATTAACTTTATAACGCGGCTTGTAATGTGATGTTAATCAAACATTTCCAATCGTAAAATAAAGATTTTAAATACATAGAGAGGCCCTTTTATTTTATTATAACATAGGGCTAATTAAAAAAAAAAAAACATAATCCGGACTAAGGTATGACGATTCGAAATTAATCAATGAAACACAGAAATAAGGAAGTAGTGGCCAGCGTCGTTAGTTTGATTTACATCGTCTTGGTGGAAACAATAACCGGATTCAAATTTTACACACAATAAAAAAATATTTCTGCTAAATATAATACCTTTTATAAGATACAAAAACATGTTTTGAATATACAATACGTTTTGAAATTACATATTAATGAACCGTGGTGATTCTGGTTTAAGTCTAGATCTAGCGAGGTCTAAGCCCAGCCTTCACAAGGCAGATATGTCTGATTGCGAATATATTAGTTACATAAATAATGACAGCTTATTCTTCTATGTGCAAGCACGCTTCTCCGACAATCAGACAATTTATCAAAGGCCTGTCTATATATTTAAATCTTCGTAACAAAGCATTACACTAGCCCCACTACTGATATTCACAATGTCCTACAGATAATAAAGCTTTCAAATGTCAAAGTGCTAAAACCTGCAATGACGTCCGCCCACAGATAATCGAGGGTAATTTTTTTTCACGATCGCTTACTAGTATATGGCTTGTGGCGTGGCGTGCGCCTAGTCGTGGTTTTGCTGGTCTTGTTTGTCCTGGTGGTCCGTACGCGGCGCGCGGGGGGCGGCGGTGTGGGCGGGGGCGGGGGCGCGGGCGGGGCGCAGTCTCACGACTCCCCATTCCCGCTGTCGTCGCCGTCGCCCTCGCCGCCCTCGATCTCTTCGTCCGAATCCGTATCAAGGTCATCATAATCATCATCGTAGAAATCTGTCATGTCCAACTGCAACAACACATGGTTTTTGTTAAAAAAATATTAACAAATGACGATGTTTTTTTTAATGAGTCAATTTGCACCGCCTTTTATTCTCTTTACCTACTTCCTATCACCTACCTATCCTACCATTCCTATTTCGTACATAATGATAATTGTTACATTGTGTTTATTTAGGATATGAATGATGAATAATACGTAGATATTATATATTTCCACTATGCAAGGAAAACGTATCACAGCACTGTATCCCGTGTGGTTCGTTCCGCTGTTTATTCCGAGAATCCAAATACATTTCAAATTCGATATAACAAGATTTACTTTTGCGGAGTATACGTAAGTAAGGAAAATATTTATTCATTTACCTGAGGCTCCTGTGTCGTCGCCTTGACTTGAGTTTTGATACAATAATCTTCTAACGTGAGAGGTACAACTATACCCTCTTTTTCAGCTTCGACGCGCGCCACCTGCGCTTGTTTTCTGGAAATTTAAATTATCATATTAATATATTAAAATAAATGAAACTTATTTACTAAATAAATCATTCTATAAATCCTTTATTATACAAGTAGCGCAGTTGTATTACGCCGACATAGTTGAGGTCTCGGTTTCGAATCTCTGGTCGGGCAAAGTGTTATTTGTATTTTTTCAACACAATATCAATCTGAAGTTTGGAATTTGCTCGATAAAGCGATAGACTCGCCAATTGAGACGGAAAAACATACGAAATATGAACTTACATTCAATTTCTACGAGCTAAACTTGAATATATGTTCAAGATACCGCTTAGCATTATAGCTATGGCAGAGATAAACTCAAAACTTCGTGAAAACAGTCGTCTTTTAGTCCTTTCACAAAGTGACAGAAATATATAAATTGAAACGATGCAATGGCACTTTAAAGCAGTCAATTCTATTTGTGACTTTTGACTTACATACGACAGTTACTCGGAGTGGAGACACTAACAACTGAAATTGCTATCAATTGTCAATGCAAGGTCCTTATATTATTGTGGAGTGCGCATTATCTTTGAAGTGGATATTTTTTTATTTCGTTCAATTGATATTAAAAGTGATTGATTAAGGTATAAGTTACATGGAAATTAATGAAGATATTTTGCTTGGTATCGTATAATTACTAGAAAATTTCAGAGGATATGCTTAGGTCATAAACTTTCTTTATATATCCATTACATGTGTTTAGTTTAACTTCTTAAATGTTTGTCACTAAAACATTGCAGCCACAGTTTTGACACACCTCTTCTAAGAATTATATGATTGTTACTTTTCTTTTAACTTCAATATTTGGATCATCTTAGACGAAGTGTTCCTCATCTTCTCTACATTTAGACAATTGTTAAAACTCACCTAATGATATTTTCGTACTCCTTATCCTTGCCTTTCGAGTCGCGCCAGCGGCGGTACATGACGCTCGCGTCCACATTGGCCGGGCTGAAGGTGTTGGGCTCGTTGAGCAGAGAGATGACCGACAGCAGCACGGTGCGCACAGACTGAGTGGGGTTCCAGCGCTCGCACGGCAGCTCACCAGATTGCGGGTCGTCTACTGGAGGATGCAGGATCGATATGCACAAGTCACCGTTCTGGAACAAAAACAGAGCATACCTATTTATGACAAATTAAAAAAGGATACTTATAAACAAATCTTCGGTTTTTTTTGGTTGGTTGGTAATTTTTAAAAAGGATTTGTGACGACATCTCATAGAAAAATGTGCTTATTATTAATTCACTATCAGGATATATCACTGGAAACAAGTTCGACACGAGTTTCATAATAACCATTTGAGTGATTAATTCAAGAGAAAACTCGCCCTATAGTCTTGTTCAGTTATTCTGTTAGTTAATACAACGCCCGCGGGGCTTGTCGCATAATGGATTCTCTTATACTACATTAATAATCAAGCGTTAGATATTAAATAAGGTAAGTAAAGTTTTACATTAACAAAAATTACATTACACAAATATGCTTAACATAAAGACGACGTATGGAATACTTTAATTCATTACATGTCCAAGTAATAATTCAGCCTGATTTTGGTTTTCATTTTTTGTGCATTGTCAGCTATAGTTCTCAATGGTAGTTACAAGATCTCTTTTAAACCACAATTTATTTTACAACTCTATTTTATTAGACATCACCATAGACATTTATCACTAATGTGATCTTATCCCATTAGTGATAATTCACTTTTTATTTTAAATATGTTAGCCTACTCTATGCTATGCATTTGTACTTAAAATAAGTAAACAAAGCTCAATTTGAAATTCTTAATTAAAATTTCGCTATGACCTCGCGGACATTGCGTCTACAGTCGCATGTTCGAGAAGCATAAAACATAACTTACAAGAATTATGACCGTATTACCTTTAAAAATATATCAACGAAGTACCTATGCGCACGTCAATCCGTATCCGAGTCGTTTGATGATCGACTATTCAGTGCCTAATTTAAATACCTAATTCACCTCTGTGAGGACGTTTGTAACAAAGGAGAGACGTAAACTGAATGTATTGCTCTTTCTGTCATCAATTAAAATAAAGTTGTTTTGTTTTCACAATATTGTGAGGAATATTTTGGAACTTTAGTGTAAAAACATACGGCAAAATGTGCGTGCACTTATGCACCTCTACCTATCCCTTCAAGGAATACAAGCGTGATGTATGTTTTTTTTGTAATTTGTTACTGTATAAGTTGCTTCTTAGAACACTATTATGATTAAGCTTTTTTAATTGATAACCTGATGTTTGCGTTAGCAAAAAAATTAACAAAAAAAAATATAAAAGCATGTCCGGAACTCCTTGGTTTAAACCATAGAAAATTAGGACTTTTCGTGTTACATTTCTTTAAGACGTGTTACAATCTCGGTGATATTCTATCGTTCTTCTTTCAAATAAACCGTTTTAATGATCAAGGCAGATAATTAACATTTTTAAAAAGTCGTTTTTTTTTTGCCGTCCGAAATTCGACTCGAGATTTCTTTTGTCGAAAATATTTAATTGTTAAAACCAATCTAAAAACTTTCGAAGTTCATAATTTTTTTTTTGCTAATTTTTTTGGCATCGATATGGTCTCTTGGTGAACGTTATATCACGCAACGCAAGTTTAATAGAATTACATTCCTAGGGTCAAGGTGGAACCTTCAAGTTTGTATTGTTTGGGGTCTTTTTGTCTTGGTGCGTACAGGTCAAGGATATATACAATTTGTATTCTGTCCCTAACATGGATATTGTAAAAAAGGTACTCGTTCGTGACTAAATAACTAAAAATAATGGAGACCTCGAAGATAGTTTCTACTATGATTAACATCTCTATTCCATTAAGACCGTTTTTTGTGACATGCGATCGAAAATTATAGATTACTAGCGGTACTCGTGTGTTTCTGTGTTTGAACAAAAATGGAGTTTTGATACCTCAAAAAATGAAAATTGATTTTTTTTCAACTACCTTCCCGGAGAAATACCTGATAATTTCCCAAATTTTCACGGGAATTAGATGTTTGGTTTTTTAATCTATCGAGTACTTACAAACACTCATTTTTATATATTAATATATAATACATTGAAAAAAAAAACTAGCACTAAGAATTATTTAGATATGGAGGTATGGTACACTGAGGTAGAATTAAATTGTCGTTGCTAAGAAATTACTTAGTTGAAGTAAGTGCTTAGCGACGTTCTAACAATGACACGTTTCTTCATTATCCTTTAAACCTGGGTACGCAATATTGCTCACGCTGCGACAGTCTTTAATTTAGTTTAGTTACCCGCAGTGATTCATAACAGGTTCCGTGGGCTTAAAATATATATAAATAAATATATAACGTAGTAACCGTCAGGCGCCAATAACTCGATTAAATTCGCTACTTTCTCTAACGTTTTCAATATTCCTTTCACTGTTCCGATGCTTTACGTAAACGAATCAGACGAAAAACAAACTTCTTAATTAATTTTTCATAGTCTAAAGTTAATTGTTTTCGACAGAACCAAGACTTTTTTCATTAAAAATATTAGAAGATTTTTTACTTTACTATTTCTTTTAACCATTTCAACTAAGCTTAAAAAAGCGTAATTGGTTTGGAATATTACTATTTTAATTATTCTATGCATTATTAAATGAAAAGAAATATAAAGTAGGTCGAATTATAAGTCAGGCGCTTTGGTGAGAAATCATATCTTTTAAAGTATACTTCTAAAATATGTAGCCATAGAAATACATTTATCATCTCTGTATACCTCAAGAGGGATAAACAAAGGCTAGCGTTGGTGAACATTAAATGCGTGGAACTTTGATCTTCCAGCGTCTGAAATTCACGTTAAAATGAATACGGAATCAAATAAATATGGTAATGTAATATCGACCTATGTCGTGGCAAAATTCAAGCAAAAATACGTTTTTTGATATCGTTCAAGAATAATACTGAATCGTCGAATTTTCTCGAACGTTTCGTTCTGAAACGGCCTGTTGGTTACGTAATAAAATTTGACAGTGATAATCAAAAAAGTTTTTTTAGTCTGTATTCCACTCAGTCGTCTAATTACTCTAAAAAATCGCTTTTGTCTTGATTATCAAACAAATCAACATTTTTATCTAGTAGTTTTGAAATGTTCTACGGAATAAACGTGTTACCATAAGAATCACATATAATATAATCATTTTAAAGAGTGGGAGAGGGGGATAAAATGAGACGAGGTAGAGACGGACAAAATGGTGAAACTAACTTAATTATCCAAACAAAACATAAAATTCTAAGTAACTGTCTATCCAACTAGTTAGCGGTCGTGAATTCAGTTAGTAACATACATGACGTGAATACAGCCAACGATTAGTCTGCAGAAGATACTCTGTTTTTGCAAACGCAGCGGCTTGCGCAACTGTTATATAAAATTCATCGCTGCATCGAATATACCATACGAACTCATTCTTGGAATTGTTTCATCGACATTTTTATTAGTTGAGTTTGAAAATAACCGATGTTCACCTATTTCCACCGACTGACACGAGGATTTTTTTGTAGGACCAATTCATTGTGACCTAAACAATTTAATTTATATTGTATGTTAAAGTTTAGGTTATCACTGAATTCGGCGGCGCGTAGGATATTTATACTAACATACCTCACGCCTGTATTCCCCGAAGCGGTAGAATTAATTAAGGATAAGCGAGGATAATGGTGCAAATAGTGCACCCACATTTCGCCGTATGTTTTTCCATCTCATAATATTTAAAAAAAAAAATTCGGCGAACTATATGGTGACTTAATGAGAGTATATAGGTAGGTGTTTGTAGCCGTTACGTACATAGGAAAAACAAAGTTCCTAACTGTCTTTGGTCATAGCGGAAGAAGTCTGGGTACGTTAAGCCGCTAACCTTCCAACCTACCCTTGAATGAGCGCGCACCATTTTATACCAGATTCTAACATTACAAGCAGCTGGTCTACAATACAAGGTCCCGTACAAACATTCGATTCGTATTTTATTTTACGAAAGTTATTTTATTTGCGGTCCGGTAACGGACTGATGACCTGACCTACTCTTTTATGTCCTAGATTAACTCGACTGTGGCATACAGAAGTGAGATGAACGATAGTTTGTTATAAAAATATTTCGCCAATGCAACAAATGCCTAAACCTAAAATATCAATAGCTTGAAACACAATTGGCTAAACTCAAGACTCAAATATGAAAAACTGTTTATTCCCTTAATTTATATTGGTTTATTGATTAAATCTAACCAATTAATAAAATGATGTAATAGGTGGCGAGCCTCTCGCCATGTCATTCCAAACTCCAGGCTGATACTGAGTAGAAAAAACTCAAATATCATAACAGTTAGTTTATTTTTTTTTTAAGTAAATATTAGTTGTTTTACAATCAATTAGGCACATACAAGTTAATATCTAATTTAAAATGAACTAAGGTAATTACGAAATGCGTCCAACTTATTACAATCTTCATTAGATTTATCTATTGGTGCCAACTTCTACGTACGTCATCATTTAACTTTAGTTATAAATTCAATATGGCGGTGATAAATACCGCCATATTGGATTTTGAAAATGGCACACAATCATTGCATGCAGTTCAATGAACGATGTAGACGACTCAGTCAGACTACTGTGTTCAGGTGACGTAATTTAAAGCAAAGTTAAACTATCAGGTCATTAACGTTAAAGATCTTAGATTGTAATTGATTAAATGAATTATTATTATTATCTGGTTTAACCTTCTGAAGGTAGATTTAGTAAGATATAAAGTAAAAAGCATGTTGGTTGAAAACATAAATTAGAATAATTTTTGTAAGATAATTTATAGTACTTTGAAGGGAAGGATCAGGTTTCTCGCATTTTTTAAAAATAAGAACTGGAGTGGATTTAATACTATCAAATTATACAGATTTTTATCAAGTATCTAACATGTCCTCCGAGTTTACTTTTGGCCTCGTGAAAATACTGATAACGATCATAAAAATGGTTAGTTAAAAAAATGCATGTATCCTGTATATTAAAAATAAAACAAACAGAAATAAGTGTTAATGTGAAAGTAACCTAACCGGTTGGTGGTTAGGTTACTTACTAGGTCATTAGGTTTAGAACGCCATTGTTTATTTAAATAAAAAATGGCGAGAATTATTGCCTTCAAATTTTGTTTGCAAAACCAATTTCATAGCAGATACAAGATAATTACAGATATACCGGGGCACATAACGTGGAGGTTTTGTCATAAATAAAAAAGATAAAAGAAGGACAACTAGGATTTTAGGTATTAGCATCTATGCCTTGAAATACAAATCCTTATATTTCACGCCGCTTTTCTGGAAATAAATGTTCTTCTCTATCATATTCCTTAGAAATTAAAACACATGAATTAGTTCAATTATAGAAATTATCACTCTGGAGTCTTTCTGTATTTTAATTTAACCTTTAATAGTTATATGCATAGTTAACTTGTAATGCTTACTATAAGGCCTCAAAGAGAAGACCTACGACTTGACAATGGCGTTTTATTATTAGATCACATTTACCAAGTCCGCATTAAGCAACGATATCTTGCCTCCTGGGATGTATTCCCTAAAATAAATTCACAGTCATATCAATCGTAAAAATTTTCTATATAAATATTCATTTATTTATAAGGAATAGATTAAAAACTAGTTAAATTATACATTATAGCTCGTTACAATGACGATGATATAGCATAAAGCGGTGAAGCGAGGATCGTCGCCCCCTACTATAAATACCGTCGGTGCGCCTCCGCACAAAGACGCGTGTGGTGTTGACCTCTAAATCGGGAAGCGCACCCGACATACCCCGCCCCGTTCATAGCGCACGCGCACCGAACGATAACACGCAAATATATTATACGGCTCCTACTAAAATGAATCTACCACATCGACAAATAGGAAGTCTTTCGAAACTGATGTTGCAAAAGTGAGACAGTATTCGAAGTTGTAGGAAGAAGGTAAGATGCAGAACAAATTGGTGGCACACTAAAAAGAACGATGTTAGCGTGAGTATTTGTTATAAATCCTATATCAACTGGCAATAGACTAAAAATTTAATTTCTGTTGAATTTGTGTCCAATACGGCTAGGCTCACTCGCTATCAAATCATGAGAGGGAACATACGGCGAAAAGTGGATGCAACACTTTCATCTCTGCTTACTGATGATCTTATTAATAATGTGTGATAAAAAATAATTAAATAATACAATTATTAATCATGCGCAGAAAATAAACTGTTTTAAAAATTGAATAGCGTCCAGATGGTCGGCCTTCTTTGCTGCCACGGCTGGGTTGAAGGTGCGATGACGCACACTACTCACGGAAGCTTTGGTAATTTTTCAGACAGTAATATTACAAGAACCAAAATATAACAGAATATTAAATTTTACATAAAACTGTGACTACATTCATTTTAGTATTACCTATTTTTAATTAAATATGAAAGACGGCAATTTTAAGAACAAGGCAAACTGACATGGAAAAAACTCTATAATAATAATGTAAATTCTGTGATTGTCATAGGTTCTATTCGAGTTGATTAAAATAAGCACTCTTGAAAAACTGGGTTGGGTACACAGCGTGTTTTAAAAGTTTGATTCTATTAGGGTCATTAGGTTATATGGACTACATTTTTCTTTAAAAATATTATTTGCTTTTCGATCTTCACATAGTAAATAAGATTAGTAGATTTGATAAAAAAATCTTTTTTTTTTCAAACATAATATTCATAAACAGTACAAATCATTATAATTATAGTGTCATTTACGCTCGGCTACATGCCATCGCTGCGTATTTATCAGATAGTATCGGGTCACGGTCTCGAACGCGTCACCGAACGCGCCCCACAAACGAATGTGGCGTAAAAAAACGTAACCACGTGGCTCACACAAAGGAAATGTTGGCAAACGATTGGAATCGTCTCCGGGCCGCTATTTACGGACGGCTGTTTGCAAGTTCGAAGCTCTCCACAGGTCATGTGAAATCAGGGCAATTAATCCAAGGTCGAAGTACGCAAGAGTTCGAAAAACAAATTTTACTTTGAATTCTAATAGCATGTCAATAAATATATTGTAACTCTCAAGTCTTCAGTATAATTGTTATAGACAGAGATAGCAATCATACTTTTTACATGTTTATTATATTGCCAAGTAGCGAGCATACACTAGGGCGTTCCGGTTTACGCACATCATATGCCAGTGAAATGGCTGGGCCAAATGGTACATAAGGTCTCAAGTACCAAGGACATTGTTGCACAAGATTTTAAAGCCCAATATAGTTTGAAAGGCGCTATATAGATTTTGCTTTCTTTTCACAAACGGTAATTGCTATAGAATGAATAAAAGTTAATTGAAAAAGAGTAGCGTCCTGGTCCATCTTGTGGGAGATCAATAAAAGTTTAAATTATAACTACTTAATTATAGTAGAAAATGTTTTGTTATAGGCTCAAATTAATGATGAACTTGTAGCCAAAGTCTAGTCTCTAGTTAACTGGCTGCAGAAGCTAAATTTTAACATTTTTTTAAACTCATTAAGTGATTTGGTACGATATTTAATTTTAGAATCTGTGTACTTGAGCAGACGGATTACTAAACGAAGTAACTACCGTGTTTATATTTATATGTTAATTATATTCCAGTTTAATTATCTTTATGTATAATGTATTGTGATAGATTCACCTATTGAAACACTATTAGCTGTATTCTTAACCCCCACGATTAACATATTATATGTTATAGTTCGTATTCATTTTGGTTCATTGACTGACTCACCGTGTGTTAGTGGGCATTGAGGTCGTTGAACTTGTATCACATGTCCTGTATCACGATCATACGACTTTCCTAGAAAAATGTACTATACCGTAGCAAATACTTAATTAATATTAAATATTCTAAAGAATTCAACACTATTAATACCATCACTAGCTGCTGTTAGTGACTTCGGTCGCTTTTGAATTTTTTTTAGCGCTTTTTATATAATTCAATGTGCTTAAGTCAATTTGATAAAAAAAAAATAATTTAAATGAAGTCAATTTTACAAAACGGAATATTTTTATTTATATAAAAAGTCAGAGAGCAAATGAGATAGATATAATATAATAGGTTGTCAAATATCTCCCTTCCGCCTTTTTGTCTTTTGAATTTCGCGGCTATGTACAAAGCGCTACAG
>JAABKM020000008.1:2900022-2920085 GCA_016277805.2 Papilio aristodemus | reverse complement strand
ATCACTGTAACACTTTTTATAAAGCATTGAATAAAGAGCAAAAAAGCGGAAGGGAGATATTTGACAACCTGTTATATGGTACATATAATTCTCGACCATTATCTATTTCATAAAAAGTATACGCGTCTATAAACCTTATCAGAATTAAATGATAAAGAGATTGTCACTATCATGTTCAGAGCTTTATAAGGTCACAAATGTGACAGGGGGAGACCCTGTCTTTATTGTTCGGCTTCAAATTTTCGTTAGAATCATGAAAAAGGTGTATTTATTTTTCTTTAACCGTGTTGACAATGACCTATGTAGAATTCTCGAAGCCAAACTTAGCCACACGAAGAATCCGGACCATTATTCTAGAAATTTCTATACGAGATTGCACGTGGATTACAATACAACTCATACAATATTCACTGGTGACGATACGAAAGTAAATTGTTTATCTCCAATGCCGCCATTGAATACGTTAACAAGTACACAATAGAAATTACTAAGATAATTTATATATTTTCTATATCATATTGCTTAAGACGCTAAAGGAACAAAAACGCATTCTTCATCATTCAAAAAAGTATTTATAAGTAAAATGGATTGTAGGTTAATTCCTTACTGTCTCACATAGTCATACAGTGATGTAGATATGCAATTTTATTTGTTACACTTCGTAGCAATGCCATTTTGAACTGTAGATGAATCCTGAACCTCGATAAAGACATCTATGTATGGGGTATTTATTATCTTTAGCAGAAAATTCCCCAGACGAGTTCATATAGCACACATTTTATTTATCGAGTCGGGTAAAAATGATATTTGGGTTTTTTTTTTCAATTAAATAATATCAGTCCGGAGTTTGGAATTTGTGCCCGATATGGCAATGAGCTCGCCATCTCTCACGTCATGTGATGGGAAAACGGCGAAATATGGGTGCAATAGTTACACCCCTGCCTACACCTTTAGGGGAATGTGACCATAAGTAGTTTTCTTCCCCGAAGCTTATGGAAATGACGTGGCTTTATCTGGATAAAGTTACATTATATACACCTTTGTTCAGATTTCATCACTACGTATCATCAAATATATACAACCCCATTGCTCATCCGTACACGAGTTTTCTTGTTAACAAAACAGACTAATTAAGACACCTAGTAATAATTGCGCATTATAGAATATCTTGTGATTTTCGCTCTTAATCACCGCACTTTAAGAATTCAAATCATTTGTTTTTCATGATATTCTAGAGAGATATTCGGCAGTGTCGCTGTGTGAATCATTCTGTTAGTTTGATGACCCCTAATGTTTCGACGCAACTTTATTCCGTTTGCCGACGTTGCTCGCTCGTCTCTCGAAACCTAACGGTAAACGTACGAACGTCACTAAAACTGTGCTTGTATTGACAACATAGTCTTTTTTTGTAATTGCACGCAACAACGAAATTAGTTATATGCACTGAAAGGAGACTTGCAGTTTTGACATACAAAAGAACTGCAAGAAATTAATTATTTGATTGAATGTAGATGCGAAATCTGTTATTTTAAGAAACTTAATGAAAACTGATATTAGTTACAGATATTTTATGGTTTTCAAGAATACATATCCGTTTATATCTACGAAGGGATGACCTGACATTGATATATGGGTTGGTCTCGCTACAAAACGATGTTTAGATGTTCCTAGAAAATCCGGATTTAAACAAACAGAAAACGAATATATATTCTTAACTCTTATTCACAAACACCTTTTTTCTTTTATATTCGTAGCTTAACACAACAAAGAAATATTACTGATATATTCAAACTAAGAGCTTCAAAGGCTTTTCCACTGACGCGGAAAAGATACGAATCCGAAGACGAATGTCTTTTTTGTCGTGTTCACATCAAACAGGATTTGTCACAGTCAGAGTTCACATACGCTAGGAAATAGCGCCGCAGATTGTACAAAAAGAGATAATGATTTTATGATTATCATGGCTAATGCTCATTTGTACCTCCACAAGCAAGTATGAGTTTTCGATAGAAAACTTATCAAATTCCTATCATGTCCGCGAAGGTCTAGTCTTTGTCTTTTTTCCTAACTTGACTAAACGTTTGGAATAAAAGACCAGATCATCCTTTGGAATAAGTTATCTCAAGGTGGACTGCAGAAGTTTTGAGCCACACGAGAAAAAACAAACATTTGTAAGTTTTGCTTCCACACCGTAGATATTAAACAAATATGTCGTGTACCTTGCAAAATATCTTTTAGAATCTAAAACAACTATAAATACGCATAATACTGCGCCAAGAAACCTATCCCCTGAAGTTAACAATACATGATACAGCAGTTTAAAATTAAGAGACAACAGTCTTTCTTTCTCTAACTGTAGCTCTTGTGTATACGTCTGTCTCGCTCTATGTGAAATGCGTACAATATTCTGGAAGTTCACTTCAGACACAACTATTCTTAGCGGGTACTGTACAACTAGGCCTTAGTGTTCAGGGTTCAATAATAATGGATATAAACTAAGGTAGCAGAAGGTCGGGCCGCTTCCGTTCTTTATTACGACCTTTCTCATGAACATTTATAGCCAGCAAGTTTTTATTATTCTCCAAATATATGAACGTGTGTGTTTAAAAAAAATTAAATGTGTAGTACAAACATACAGTGATTGTATATTATGTGAGCATATATTATACTTTAGTCGGTAAAGAATATATGTACTGAATATCGTCATTTTACTGTTACTAGAGGCTTAACGGAATATTATGCTTATTTCTTACGTTCCTAACCGACAGGAGTTTTGCTTGAGGATTAGCATAAGAGCAAAACATTTGGTGAAAATAAAAAGAATTTTAATAATTTTTTAAAAAAGTTCAAATTTTATTACCAGCCAGGACATTTTGCTTGTATTATAAACTATTTCATTATATTGCATTGAATATAATCAGCGTGTTAAAACGTTCCGAAGCCTACCTGCACACAGAGCAAGTTGCAAAAAATACTCTGGGTTTTAGTGTAACAATCACCATTGTTCTGTTTTTCTGAGACTTTTTGGGTCTATGTACCGGCGGCTATTGTATTTGTTAGGAAGGGGGATGTGATTGTAATGGTTTATTACGATTCAATTTTAAGAAACTTTAAAACTTGTCTGACGCTTGGAGTAAGTAATAAGGCCGGAAAGGCCAGGATATTAATTGTTTGTTTTTAGATTAAAAAAAAATACCATTTCTTTTGTACAAGTCTATATGTAATTTGTATATACTTATTAGTAAAAAAAATACAAAGAGCAATACATAAAATTACCCTCTTTCTTAAAAAAAAACATACCACACGCTTGTATTTTTCGAAGGGGTAGGCAGAGACAGCAAGTGCAACTCAGTGCACCCACCATTTACCGTATGTTTTTCCGTCCTATAATGTGATAGAAGGCGAGCCTATCACCATATCGACACAAATTTCAAACTTCGGGCTGGTATCAAGTTGCAAAAACCCAATATCATTTTTGCCAATCCGGGAAAATTTTTCTTTCTTTTAACTGGACTACATTATCAATGTGACATTTTAATTTATTAGTATTAGGTACAAAAATTGTTCACCATATTCAGTACATAGTATGTTCAAAATGTACATAAGACTTACCTCATAAACATTTGGATGCCACACTTTTGTAAGAAATCTGATGGAAGGTGGAGAGTAAGGGTAGTCTGGAGGGAACTTCATATGTGCCTGAAACAATGCAAAACTTATTATAATCAAATATAGCGAAAAATAAGCATTTATTTATACTAAAGGTATGAAAAGAAATGTTTATTGTTTCTTTGTTGTGACTCAATTTAAAAACTACTGAACCCATTTTAAAAATTCAAGACCTAGGCTACATATTTTTTGTCTATCTCCTATGTGAAGATAGAGTTGCTTCCTCCCTTATCCTTTTGCAAATTTCCTTTTGTGGCACGTGGTGCACCCCCTCTCCAACCCATGCCCTAACAAAAAAGCCTCACATGTAGGAATATAGAAGAAACTGGAAAGGTGTGAATTCCATGCAAATTTTGTATTCTCTGCCTTACCCCCTGAGCTATGGATTATAAAATATCATCTTCATGGTATAGTTATATTTAATCGCAATGCATTAATTAAATAATAATAATAAAAGTAGTGTTGTTAAAAAAATTCTTACTACCCTTGGTGAGTAATCAATTGAAAAAATATCAGTTTGTTTTAAAATAACAATTTTAAACAATGCCTTGTTGATATTACTGCCATATGATGCAACAACATTCACAAACTGCACCTGCACATCCAAATTGTTAATTGACTTTTGCCTTTTGAAGCATAATACAATTTTATATTTTTATGTGTGTGATGTACTTCATCTTCATGTTTGACCTTTTGTGAATCAAGTTCACACTTTAAAGCCAATTTATTTTTTTAAACACAGATTTATGTAAATTAAATTTAGCTTTTATTAGATTCTGATTTTATCAGAATAATGATGTGGTAAACTCACTGCCAACCCTCATGAGTCAGAGAGGCACCTCAAGAAGAACAAATAAAATTTTATTATAGTTGTACTTTTGTTATGTACACATCAAGGATCAAGATGATTTAATCCAACTATGTATCACCTGTTTTTACTTCTTGGCATTTGTGACTACATCTGTCAGGAATTGTTTTATACATGTATATTTATATATAGTATATGTATAAATCATGTCTGATTTACAATAATAGTGGTTGTTGAATTTGTATTGAATTGAATCATGATTGTATAGTGTGGCAGTGTATTAAATCTAATTTTCTCTTCTTTTACCCTACTGACTTGGAAGACACATTTTCCCCCAGAACATTAGGCCATAACATAATGTGAATGACATTAGTCAGTTGTTATTTGGTTTTTTAAATTACTGTTACTTGTTATGTTGTAAACTAAATGTAGACTATATTAAAAAATAACTTTAATCTATTTGCTTATTTTATATAAGTGTATAATTTGGAATACCATAAAAGTTTTTTTTCCCTTCCATTTGACTATTCACTCATTCACCCATTTAAACCTTTAAAATTTGGATCAGTGTTGACTCAATGCTTAAATGTTCAAAAGATGGTCTCTTAGCTTTGAAAGTAACTTAAGGTCTAATCTTAGTTGCAGGAAATCTGTATATCAATAAATAATGTAGTTAAAGGGTGTCTTTTCTTTTTTTATTTTACTATACAAATTATAACAATTGACTAAGAGTGCATAGGGTAGTTTACTTGTCTTACATCTTTTATTTACTCTTTATTAGATAATAGCCTGATCAAAAAGACATGCTCTAGCATCTTAAATATTCCTGAGAAATATTTTTGCAACACAGTTTTTTAATTACCTCCAGTAATAATTATTTAAAAAAAATTAAACCTTTATGTAAAAAATAAGGAAACAAGCCTATAATAAACTAAATCCTGCAATGTTTAAATGAAATTAAACTTCAGGTTAAAAAAAAACAAAATTTGTTGTTATTTATTAACAATTCCTGCATTACATTTCAAGAAAAGATTAGACAGAGACAGAAACAGAGAGAAATAGTTATATACAAGGTTGTTTTTTTGTATCTACAAAAAGTAACAATTTTTAATTAATGTACCGCATAATTATAAATGCAGAGATAATTCTGATTACTAATGAATTATTATTCATTTTAAAAATCAAACAAAATGTCTATATGATTAAATGTTACATTGGAAATGCTTCAAATGTTTCATATTATGTTAATGGTATTTAAGATAGTGATCATATATAGGTATTCAATAGTTAACTGTAGATAAAATGCGAAGTATAATGATATGAGATATGTTTTGTACAAACAGAATTAGAACAATGTCATAATACCAAGCAAAATAATATTGTATTCTAAAGAAGGTGGAACTCTTACCTTGAAGTATCCGCCTTGATATAATGTATCAGGTGGTCCAAAAATTGCAACTTCCCATTCGAATAAATTGTCCTCACCTAACAATTTCACTCTAAAACCTTCCACGGGTTCTTCCTGCAGGCTTTTATACTCTAAAGCTAAAGCTCTTAAAGCAGAACTGTTTGGAACTGTGCTAGACATTTTTAATATTACTTTTACGGGTATAAAAATTAAAATTACTATCTACGAGAGATTCTATTGACATAACACTGTAGACAACTCCTCGCGGTCCACGTATTCACGAGGCATTTCAACTTGATTTAAGTCACAACAACAATGAGCGAATTTTGGTAAACATATCGCCAAGGAACGCACGAATTGTAATGATTCACACACTTTCGAAGCCAATACTAAAAGCACACGCTGACAGTAATAAACTGAAAAATGGAACCGTTCGTGCTGCACGGCGAAAGATTAAACAATGAGAAAGCCACTATCCAACGTCCAAACAATCGCAGTTCCAAGGAAAACGGCTGAGTATTCGTCCGTGTACAGCTGCTACCTGAGTTGCCCGAACGAATATTGTAGAACAGCTGTTAGATATTTCCGTGCTTGATTGCGCAGCGTCGTGACGCAGGCGGCCATTTATCGACTATTAAAGTTCCTTGCGTGCGCCCTCTTCCTATCTTTTTCTGACAATAACTTGAAACGGCGACATCTAGGTTATTGTCGAGTTTAACTATTCAGCATTAAGAACATCCAAGAGACTAGAAGTGTTTAGCTTACTTTGTAATTAAATAGATGGCGCTTTATACAATAATACAAATATTCAAACACCAAATAATTATTGCGCAGATATGTTTCAGAAAACGGAACACAAAAAACAATAAATTTAAATTTATTTCACAATGTTTGAATATGGGACCGAAACTTATGGAATATAAAGTAAAGATATAAATATTCTTAATTGATATCAGGCTGTTTTCTTGAAATGAGTCACTTTTCGACCACAAATTACGCCTTTTTTGCGTTTGATGCGTTTTAAAATAAACCTACATTAAAATAAAAGGATTTAAATATTTGCCTCCTGTGAGGATTGAACTCACGACCCCTGGTTTACGAGACCAGTGCTCTACCACTGAGCTAAAGAGGCTGTCATCGCTGACACAATTCCAGCCTTTCTGTATGACACTACTTCATTTATTATTAAACGATACTTGAGAAAAAAAACTGTCTACGTAGGACTGCATCTGCACGTGAAGATGAAGATGAAAGTAAAGTAAGTACTAAAATAATTATGTAACCCACAGAGACATAAGCATAACTTTTCTAGAACCATCGATCCTTTCATAATCATTCAATGTACTTACATTGAATTAAACGTTGTAATGTCCAATCTTTCCAAAGTTCCTACTTACGCTGAGAGAATTCCACCTTTGACCCTAACGTGGATCCCTTTTACAAGCAATTTACCTAGCCCATTGCATGACAAATTAAACTTTATTGTCTATCAAACTTTATTATTTTTGTACAGATTTTATGAATATGACAATGCCGAAAATCCTTCATGTTTCACCTTCTTTGTTTTTCTTCTGTTCCTGACGGTCATGTAATAGCACGCGATTCTGTGATTTTAAGCGGAAAATGTGCTATATTTTTAAAAGATTGTTTAAATCCAAGTCATCATATTGAAGCGTTGAAATGGGTTTAAAAATAATTCGAAGTATTATTGGTTCCAAGATTTCATCCATTTGTGAAATAGCGAGCTGAATAGTGATTAATATATTTATTTGCGGCTGTTGCATGCAAACAGGCGGTGGGCGCATGATTCAAAACCGACTCGCCCACCATAGCCTTTTAAAGGCAGCAAAAGCCGGGCCTTGTACAGCCCACGTCTGGTTTGTTTAATGTCTGTGAATGTACTGGTTGGTATAATCTGTGCATTGCTTTAAAAATCGAATGGTACCTTCGAATTTTAAATTTCGAAAGTTTTTCACATTTCGTTCGAAAGATAAAAATTTTATTACGAAATCTTCGAGGAGACTTGATATAGATTGTCCTGTCTAAATATTATAAATTCTGCAGCTAAAATTACATAAAGACGTATTTTCCTCTAACTCTGGTAGCTTACAAATGTTTATTATATGTGTATATTTTTCAGTATGAGGCATTTAATTAAAACTAATCTCCTTAAATGTTCAGGAGCACTAATGATTTCATTGTAATTTTTGTAAATCATCAGTTTTAATACGAATTGTTCGTCAGCTTCAAAACGAACTGAGGATGCGAGTATCCTGGTAGTTTATTGTTAAACAAGTAAAGTATAAGACAATGTATTAATAAAAATTGTAATTGCAACACTCAAATTTTCATCAGTTCATTTCAATAATTTATATTTTACGGTAAGTAGTAGGGTCCGTTTTCAACTCCACGTTTAGCGCGTATTTTGCGTGTGGGCGGGATATGGATCATTCCAGCTCATCCTAACTCATCCCAGCTCTCTAAAGAAACTCAACAACCCTTTGATTTTGACGACGATATTTTACAGTTTGTTTTAGTAACCTTACGAACAACTAGTGAAAGTATAATCGATTCACGTGTACTTGACCCATTAAGCAAAGAGGTATTAAAAAAGAGGTCATATTTAAATCGAAAACTTAACGAATCTTGTTACATGGTAAGGCTTACGAGCTCAGCCAAATTTAAATGTAAATTGCATGTATATTGTGTCATTACCTCAGAGCGGTATGTGGTTCACAGTTGCAGACATACTATTCTTTACATTATACTTATATGTCGTTGATCGATTGTTAAAGGCGGCAAATTACAATCGGTCTAAACATTATGTTAGAAAAATATAGAAGTTTTAAATTAACGTTTAGAACACAGTAGATGTTTATAGGTTATGGTAAATTGTGCATGACAGTTATAAAGTTAAAAAGATATATTTAATTTTACCAGATACGATAATTATATATATTTCGTCATATAGGTTTGTTTTGAGTTTGGTTTAATTTGTGTATAATGTATAAAGCATTTATAATGTAATTTGAAAGAACACCCTATGTTTGCACATAGCATAATTTTTCATTATTCCCTACACGATAATATACATCATAACGTCATGAGATAAAAATATCACACCCACGACTTAAAAGGGTGGGCAGAAATTACGTTTCACCATTTTGCACAGCCTTTGAACAACTACCTCGCTTCTTCCGTGTCTGTATTTTTCACAGATTTGTGACGTAGATGACGGCTTGTTTTAATAAGCGAAACAATTTAAAACTTTGCGTACCATTTAAAATTTAGATTTCTTTGATGAAAGATATACATATAAGTGGCTCTTAGTTTCGACCAATTAAGGGGTAACACAGAATGTACCATTTTTGGTATGAGTTCGACAGCGAATCAGCGCTTACGAGATGTAAGCGCTTACGTGTCGCGAAGGTCTTGTGGGCGACGCGAGCGCGACACACGTTAAGTTGCGAAGGGGGCAAGGGGGCAGGGTGGAGGGAGCGGGCGGCTGCTTGCTCCGCGAGCGCAGCAGCCGCCACACAAACTGCGCGGAACACTTGCGAGCGGCGCGCGCGCACTAAACCCCGACACGAACGACTCTCGCGACGGTATACATTACATGGCAAAGCGGTCCTTTTATATTATTATGTGATAAAGTTTAGTTTTTAATTCAAAATATTTAATCGTTATTATTTTAAGAATCTCTCGTATATTAAGACAAGTTTTATAATCGTATAACCACAAGATAAAGTGCTCAACAAAATGACTATAAAAAATAAAAAGACTAAACAATCTAAAGCGTCCGAAGTGACCACATCGAGTAGTGCATCGAGCAGTGTCCAGAAGAGCAGCACATCCACCGTGCAGAAGAGCAGCAATACGCTGCAGAAGGTCAGCTCCTCAGGTAAAAAGATTCGCTACATCGATGTTAAGGTCGAGGAGGACGACCCGCTTATGATCACCGACGTGACCGATCACGCTTCTATAACCGGCTCTACAATATCGGAGCATTACAACAGCCATCCGCATTATATTATAACGGAAGCGCCGTCGGTGACTGATCTATCTCAGATAAGATCGCACGAGCATAACATAAGCGACATGGCTCAGTCCACCACCGGAGAATTCGTTTCTAATTCCGTACTGCAAGAGACGTCCTCGGTGCACCAGCAGAGCTCAAAGAGCGAGACGATACAATCGTCATCGACTTCGGTACAACATTCAAATTCAAGTCACAGCCAGACATTCGACCGCACGGTGGATTCCTCTGTTGAAAATCAAACTCTTAACACTGCTTTTATAGATAGCACTGCATACGATGCTACAGGATCAAACGTCCACGGCAGAAGACCTCAGGGCGCGAATGCAACTAATTCGTTGCTTCAATCGGAACGTGAAAATGCAACCAATACACAATCGACACAACAGTCCTTTATATCTCGTCGAGATATGAAAGACAATTTCTCAAAAATAACTGATAAGAAATTTGTTAACCAACGCGAGAAGGACAGTTATCATTCCCCCGATGGCTCGAAGAGAAGTCAGACCGTTAAATCGGATTCTAAAAATTTTTATGGTGCAGAAGGCACGCTCGATCGGAACACTAAGACAAGAGAATTTAGTACAACGAATCAAACTAGTGAAAACACAAGCAGCAGTGTAATTAAATCGTCATCTTCATCGTACGTCGTTGAAATTGTTGATGGAAAAGAACGCATTATTGACAGCTCGAAAAGGGAGTGGGGCGATGCTAAAGAACATTCATCTAAAGAAGCTTATGCGAGTGTAAGTGGGACCAATGTTAAGCCACAGTCAGTTTATAGCCAACAGAACTATGATATGAAATCTAAATATGACACTGGAAAGGACGGTGATCAACCAAAAAGTGAAATGACTATTAAAGAGGACTCGAGACTCGTTAAAGATGGAAACCAAATATCATCGCATCAGAATGTTATTTCGCACAAGGACAATCTCCAGCAGATTAAATCAACGCAAGACCAGATGTTGACCCATGACAACACACAATACACTACCAAGACGTCTGACGTATCTAACATGATGCAAAGCAATACAAATGTCGTGGAAAGCAATACGACCACCAATGAAACAACCAGTTTGCAAAGACGCAATCAAAACACCAGAACAGATTCATCTAACTTCTATGGCTACGATACAACAATTCAAAATGAAATGAAGAAAGTCGGTGATATTCTAGATGTACGTGACACCGACAGTATTAACTTTTCAACAAAAATATTAAAAAGTAACACAAGTAGCGCTCAACAAGCGTCCACTTCATCATACGTAGTAGAAGTAATCGATGGGAAGCAAAGAATTGTTGACAGCTCTCACAGGGAATGGGGAGACAGTCAAGAACATTCAACTCATGAAAAGAGTCATCACGTCAGTGGGCCCGGGATAAAACCGGAACACGAATATACTAGACATGTGTTGGATAAAGAATCTTATTATGATACTGGTAAAGATGGTATTCCCAAGAGTGCTACCCACGTTGCAGAAGAATCTGCTTTGTATAGGGATGGCAAAGAAATTGCTTCCACTAGGAATGTATATTCTGGAGATTTTACAAAGAAACCAGCCATTACGGACCATCCTACAGGTGTTGATGAACACGGTAGAATTATACAAGAACCGACTGACAGAACTGTATATTCTGATACTCAAGAAATAACTTCCACAGACAATAGAACTGATAAACGTGATGTAAAAGACGTGTCCAAAACTACTGAGTTTATCACAAAGGAACAGCAAAATCTAAGTAAAGAAAGCACTTCGAAAACTACTTCAGAAACTAAAGACACTCTGACCACTTACGAGAGAAGTACCGGTACATGGAACGGTAAATTCATTTACGAAAAAGATGATGATAGACCTAAACGCCCTAAAGATATGTCGCCTTTCGGTAAACCGGAGCAACCACGTCATCACTTAAAACGACAGGACACAGAGGACAACATAATATTAACTTCGAAAGACATAAAAGATTTTACATCTATAAGCGATTTGCGAAAAATTATAGAGACATCATCTTCAAATAAAGACGTTACAGTAAGCAACAAGAATATTGTCATCAGAAGGAATATCGACGACAGAGTCTTGAAAGACATAATAGAGACCGTGAAGAAGTATCCTTTTAAGAGAATCGACAAAGTGACCTTTGGAACACGAATAAACGAGGACGTTAAAGATCTATATGAAGGTGTTGACACGGAACAAATTAATGTCATTAAGAAAACAAACGCAGATTTAATTAAAAAGTCATACGAAATTGATAAAACTAGAAGTCAAGTAGAAGTGACACGTTACATAACAGAAAATGGCGTCACAAGGAAGGTGACAACTTATGAAGATGCAAAGGAAGACGAAAAAGTGAAAACTGATGTTTTTGTAGACAATAGTGAGTTAGACATCAAAAACTTGGTGAGTTAAATTATAATCCATTTTATTTTTAATTTTTTTTTCGATTTGTTCATGCCAGTGATACTATTAAATACTTTTTAGAAGGATGTCCGCACAATTCGAGATGTACGGGAGTACGACGTCGTAGATCATGCGATCACAGATACCACGAGACAGGATATCGTCACCACCGTTTACGACGAGACCATCATCAATGACAGGAAAACGGTGCGCGACGACAGAACAGTTGTCGAGGAGACAGTCTATATTGACGAAACTAGGCCGAGACACGCTGGTCCTAAGAAGCCAGAGAAACCTGTTATTAAGGAGCAGTGCATTTGCGAAATCTGTACTTGTGGGTGAGTATTCTGACATTTATTTATATACGAGCATTTTAAGAATTATTAAAACATTAACAAATTAGGACGTACGATTTGACTTTCAAATAATTCTAAATCAAAAGTCACATCAAAACAGTAATACACAGTAAAATATAATTGTTATTTTAAAGTACTATGCAATACTTGTGTGATTTATGTACGTCCCTCGTCATAGCTAAATAGAGCTCTATTGTGCGGTGACCGCGGGTCGTTGTGGCAAATTTAAAATTGATGAATGGTAATTACTATTGCGTTGAACAAAATATCACTTAGTTCACTTATAGTTTTAAAAAGTAATGATTTCGAATAATTACATTGTTGATTTTAATTTCATAAAAGATTGGAAACCCGTAATTTTTGAACAAAAGGAATTATCGCGAAACGTTTTTTAACTTATCTTATATACAGATAATGTATTTTTAAAAGATAAGATTCATAAGGAGCGGTTACTGAAAACTGATAGAACAAGGAACATGTATTGATACAGTATGATAATCTGATAACATTTTTGTATGATATAATAACATACTATTATGTTTATAAAACAACTTTCAAAGCAAAAATACATTAGGAAACGAATGTTATCACATATCAAGGAACATTTGTTGTATGAATTAATGTTTATTGATGTTTTATCTTCTGTTATTTTTAATAACCACTTTTATTACTTTGTCCTGTTTATTTAAAAATGCCTTAACGCAAGTAACGCACAGGAGTAGACAGAGATTACGGATTTCCATTTGGCACGATCTTGGCACACCTTCCTCGATTCTTTTACACCCATACGTACACAATGAACTTTATTGCACCTTTAGTTGTGTCTTTTTTTTTTTAAATATAAACGTGAGGCAATTGTGAGTGAGCATTAAGCTCATGGTATTTAAGCTTCGTTGTTCCTAATTCGTTAATAATCTCGGAGTCCAAGCGTCGGCGTAGCTAAGTGAAGAGATTACGGATGCCTCTTAAACTACATCCAAACGATTTTGATTACGTAACACTTGATAGGAACTATAGATACGGTAAGTGCGTGTTGGCGTCACCCGACATACATAAGAGATACACTGCCTCGAATCATTTTATTTTTATCTGTGAAATACCAAATGTCAAATTGTTTGTTTAATAACAAAGGTCAAAAATAAACAAAACATGCCAAGTTCACGACCAAAGATGCATATTAGAGTGTTTTAAGTATCAGAAAATATTTTTTAAGTTAGTATTTGAATCTTTGAAGTTTATTTATTAGAATGGAAAGTATCAACTACCTAAAAGAAATCTTTTTTAAATTACTACTGGCACATTAGAATATTATGTAGCATTTAAAAGTAATTAAAATAAACTTTTGAGTGTATCCAGTATCACTAAGTTTGAAGACGGCCCTACTCAATCATTCTTTTATCATGGTTCATAGAAAATATTTACTAAAGACGTAATATTTATATAACTTAAAAATAGCACTGATTCAGCGAGTTCTTCATATGTGAATAAGATGGTAGAGATTGAAAAAGATTATTTACCTAACTCATCTAGAAGGGTTAAAATTTCGCGGGTTAAAAAATGTACGATTATAAATAAAATGTCAGTTGTTTGATGTGTATTTCTCTTACTTATTAATATTGCCCTTCTTTAGTATTACGCCATTAAATAATTCGAAGCATATAACGCTTGATTCGGCATAGTAAATTGTATGCCGTGATCATAGATTGTTTTGGCTCAATGCCTTGCTTGGCTAATCTTGTATCTTTCATTTTTGAATGTTCGACCTTCAATTGTTTTTAAATCTTAACACCTACTAATTGAACAATTCATGCAGAGTTAAATTATGTAACAGAACTATAAAATTCTCTTACTTAAAAATACTTTTTACGTAGTAAAAAACAAAAGCGACTTTGTTTTCTTGGCTTAGATCTTTCAAACTACACAATGGATTTAAATGCAGTTTGCATTAATAGACAGAGTGATTCGTGAAGAAGGTTTATATACATAATACGTAAATATTATAATAGAGAAAAATTGCGTAAAATAAACATATACTAGTGCGTGTACGTTGTAAACGCTGGCTAAATCGTGCGAGGCCGGACGTATCCTTAGTTACCAATAAATGGAATCGTATTGCCTATCGTTAATGTCAGAAGTGGTAGGCGATCGGCTTATGGTAGGTATGAGTAATACTTAGCTATAACATCGGTTTCAATCCTTATGCGCAGATGCGTAGGAGTTTATCGAACCGAAAGTGCTATTAGCATCGCCCTCAATACCCGACTCGTTTAGATTGTCTGACAATTCCACGCCGAACACTCCTCGTCTAAAAACAGCTGTGATAATATGAACGGAGGTCTGTAACATAAGTCATAAGTAACTAATGTTCAAAATACTTTTTCCTAATGTTGTCAACGCTTTTAAAATGAAGACTCATTCCATAGATAAAAAATATCTCGGTACGTTATTACCATAAGGGGTTATCGCATAGACTATAAATATTTGAAAGTTAAGACAAATATTGTTTATCTATGAGGTTAGGTGCATAGACGGGTTGTGTATATTTACATAAATGTAATACATATGTAAATATAAATCAGACGGACTTCCGTATGATGTCATATAACCACTTTGTTTTTTTCCATATATAGTAAAGAGTAAAGAGGATATAAGTATATTTGTAGATTAAATAGCGACTCAATTACAATTCTATTACAATGAATTCTATGATGACGTAATGAGTGACGTAAAAACAATCTCCAGCACCTCTAAATATGTTTGAATATATAATTCAAATTTGAATTTTTGAGGTTATGTACACAAACTTGTATGTACATAACCTATGTTAACGCAAGTTGTGCAGACTTTCTGATTAAATAATAATAAAAATATTTTATTATCTTAGACTTTGAAATTAATCTAATCTCAGAATGAAAATAGAAAAGTAAACATTGAATTTTAAAATAACTTCCTCGCACACGATTATACAAAGTACAAATGGTGTAAAAAAATACAATTTCACATGTTTATTGTTCAGTAGTTGCCAAGAGTCCTTGAGTGAGGTCGGACCTGACATACCGAGCTACCGACACGGAGGAATGACTAGTGTACATTACGCATCGGCCCGTGAATTAACGTCAGATATTTACGTTATAAAGTTTTGAAACAAAACACAAAACCAATCTGTCAGTTTTAATCAACTCTGAAAATTATGGCGAATTATTTCTTGCGACAAATTTTTGAATAAATTATAGAGATGTTAGTGAAATATATTTGTTTTCTCTAAATGTTCTTTGATTATTTCATGAGAATAATTAAGGGACACACACTATGGTAATTAATAGTCACACATGATTTACTCATCTTTATTAGAGACCATAAAGAGACGAGACAGACAATGAGTGAGAGAGAGGGAGAATAAAAGGCGTTAATTTAATGACTTCTACTGACCATCTACTATGAATAATATCAAGACAGGTGTTTTAATGAAAATTATGGTTACTTTGCCTTTTTATAACAGTTGTTGTTTAAAATAAGTAGATTTTATTGTTTTGAAAGAAACTTGTTAGTTTTTTTGAGTTAAATACAATTCGTTACATTTGCGAATTTCTCGTTTCGAGTTTTTGTTTATCTGTAGCTACAAGCAGGTTTTTATTATCGTAATGTATTCGTGTGAAGGAACTCGGCGCGGCCGATCTCAAACCGTACCTCATCGCGCCTGGCACTTACACCACTTGCGTTCTAATCTTTAACCAAAATAATCTACTTTTATATTGCAATTTCTACCAGCTCTCCGCCCTAAATTCGCACGGCTATCAGAGAATATATTAAACTGTTTTTTTTTTCTATCGTGTCACGTCTCTATGGACATTAATCTTTATATTTCATTCAAGTTATAAAACATCCTATTAAATTATATACCTTATCCTTCTTCATAACGGCATTTGGTAGAAACCGTATAGAAATACCCTGAACAGTTTAGAACAGTTTTAGAACACAGCAAAGTTTGTACGGGTATAGTGGTATGTTATAAAAAGTCCCTCCGTTTCGTCTATTTTTTAAAGAAATTATATCATATTATGTAATATTTAAAAAAAACATATATTAATCAAATAAATCACATATGAATCACATTAGTCGTGTTTATATTGTGTAACGAGCGAGTGCGCGCAGTTCCGTCTAATCAACCTGTTTAATAAGACTGAATAGAACTAACCTATTTGCGGTTTGAACGCGTCTGTGCTCACTATTGGCTTTCATGACATTCTAAAACTCGTCAACGTTATATAGAATTATATTAGATAGTTACTGTTTCAATAATTACGAAAATGAATCGTTAAGACGTATAAAAATTTCAGCTTATAATTTAAAGCATACTAAAAACTCGCCCGGATTCATTCGCGTAAATAGATAAATGAAAAAATTAAATATAAATTCTTTAGTGCAGGAATATTTAAAATCGATTCAGTAGTTTATGATTCGATACAAACAGAGAAATGTATTTTCTTTCTGAATATAGAATACTAATAAATATGCAAGAACTTCACGCCTGTAAACCAGAGATAGACAGAAAGTGAGGATTTTTTTGACACACTTAAACAGAATTTCATAATTATATATGTCTAATAACGATTGGTTTATCACTGTAATATTTTCACAGTTTATTTAATTCTGTTACCAATAGTATAGTTACATGAATAAACTGTTAGATCTATGCTAATCCTGTAATCAGGTTTTGAATTTATTCATATTAGAAATTGAGAAGAAAACTTGTCTACGATTAGTAGAAAGTAACATAAATTATTTTACCTATATGTAGTTCCTTATACCTCGTGTCTGTAACATATAAATATTAGATATATAAGTTTTTTTTTACTTTATTGTACATATTGGTTTATTGAGGATTAGTTTTATTTCTTTGCAATCGTTATATTAAAAGTAAATTTATAATTTTGCCCAGGATGATGAAAGGACGAGTAAGAAAATTAAATAAATATGCCACTCCAAAATACTGGAATAAGTAATACTATTAAATAGTTCATATTTATTATGCTGCAACAATATTCATACACTTTTATCTAAAGTAAGTTATCGGAAAAATAATAAATACCACAATGAATAATAATGACATTTAGATCACGTTTATTTTTCGTTGTGTGTCGTTTGTTAATCGATACACTCATTGGTTTAGTCATTAAATATAAAATTGTTTGCGTCTATTAACGGTATGTTATTTATGCCTTCTGTCATTTACAAACTATATCCTCATAACGTCTACTGTTATTATATCCCATGTCGGGCAAAGTGATATTGGGAATTGATTATTTATGCCTGACATGTACCTTTTATAACATCGTAACAGGGTCTTTGTAAACAAATAAATTTTGTTACTTTTTATAATATAGTAAGCAATTCAAAGTGGTGCCGTAATTATGTGGTTTTATACTTCGTTGATTTTAACGTAATGACGGTTTCAAGGTGAAAGTATCCCACGCGTCAAGGTCAGAGATTCCTAAACTTAAAATAACGAACTAATAATGTTTTTTTTGTTAAACTCCAGACCAACTTATTATTATTGAAAGACACTACGCACATCTATAATTGCGTATTCAAAACCCTAATTAAAAATGATTTCTGACACCTAAGCAATGGAAGAATGAAAATTAATTCTTGTCTCTTTTATATATATAATTCAAGACTTATATAAAAATCATGGAGCCCTGGTAATTTTTCTTTATATTGCACAAACTTTAAGAATCTTTGGTTTAGGGGTATGACCATAAATATTCTGTGTACTCTTGTGTGACGACATGTTCGACCAATGTGACGGATTGTTATTGTGTATTGCAACACTAGCGTTGTAGCAAAAGGCTTTGTGTGCTCACGTTTGTTGACTATCATTCATAAAGCGGCGTACATTCGTATTGGCCAATTTCGATTTATTGTTTTAATTGTTAACACTTGGCACATGATTGCACAACTTCGGAAGCTCAAATTTTATATTTAAAAAATATCAATCCATAGTCAAATAATAAACAAACCAGTGCAGTATTTAGTTATTGTTTGTTAAAATTAAAAATCATTATTTTGACAATATTAATTTTAATTTCATCAATTAAAAACTTTTATATTTTCCCAAATAGAAGCATTGTTTTGAAATACGATTTAACTTTCAAATGACTTTATGTCTTGTCGTTGAATGTTTTATTCAAATATCATACATTATCTGAATACTAAGTAGCATTTTGTTGTTATCAAATTTCACTGTTAAATTGTTAGCAAATGTTCATGGAGCATTGTCACATGCCTAGCTTAGTACGTGACAAGATTTGTGTTCTGATGATTAGCTACCTAGGTGTCCTAAACATTCTGAGCACGTAGACTCCCTAGACGACTGTACAAGTAAGATAGCCAAATACATGTATTCAGTACCCTTTTATAGGATGCGAAACAATTAAAACTAATCGCACTCAACATCGGGTCGAGTTGTATATTTTTAGGTTAGGTTAATTAATTTTGTATATAATTGTTTAGTAATTCTAAATACCTATAAGTATTTTTTCAATGAGAGAAAGCTACAGGAAATTAAAATAACAGAGAAAATAACAAAGAAAATTAAAAGATCTACTGAAATATGGTTAGTTTCAAATGATTAATGGGAAGATATTTGTATATTCGTTCAAAAATATGATCAAATGTCAGTGCATAAAATACAGATTATATTCTCTGTTTAACAATGCCATAAATACAAATTAACCTTGACTTTGTCACACGGTTTATACGTAGAAATGAGTCAAATCTTTTTATTTATATGATAATTTAACTTGGTTTCTCGTGTCGATGAATTTGCGAGACGTGGCATCGCTCGGGTTTTACGTACACATATATAAACATCACGACTCGCCGACAATACCGAGAAATTTGTAGCGCCATTTACAAGTATTGTATGCTAATTTAGAGTGGGAGCGTTCCGAGACGCGGCCAACTTTTACCGCCATGCCATGGCCATAGGAGAGTTTACACAAAGTAATTTAAAAAAGTAATCTCGTTTGAAATTTTGGAAAAACTCGTGTTATGTAAGAAAGTATTTCGAAACGTTTCTTTTGACTTGAGATAGACAAATTTAGGAAAAAGTATCTATCTTACAAATTAAATAAAAGAAAGTATTATGTTTTAAAATGTGTTTTTTCTGTATTAAAAATTCTTCTACGGTATATTTAATTCGTGATGAAACTTCGGCCACGTTACTCCGATGGTCTACTAGTGGTAACAATGTTTCTATTTATTGCATATGTTAATCGACGTTTTTATTTCATACATTTGACAGTACACCTATCCCCCGATTTACACGGTAGATACGTTCCTGAGAAAAACGTGTAAATCGAAAATTAAAAATTTTCAA
>JAABKM020000008.1:2821636-2882169 GCA_016277805.2 Papilio aristodemus | reverse complement strand
GGCCAATTCCAAGAGCGTCCTAAAACACAATGGCAACCAGGGGATAGACCAGAACAAGTCCGACCTAAAGATAATCTCCATCCCGAAGGCCAATTCCAAGACCGTCCTAAAACACAGTGGCAACCAGGGGATAGACCAGAACAAGTTCGACCTAAAGATAATCTTCATCCCGAAGGCCAATTCCAAGACCGTCCTAAAACACAGTGGCAACCAGGGGATAGACCAGAACAAGTCCGACCTAAAGATAACCTACATCCCGAAGGCCGATTCCAAGAGCGTCCTAAAACACAATGGCAACCAGGGGATAGACCAGAACAAGTCCGACCTAAAGATAACCTACATCCAGAAGGTCAATTCCAAGACCAACCTAAAGTGCAATGGCAGCCCGGAGATACTCCTTCCCAGGTGCGTCCTAAGGATAACTTAAAATCGGAGGGTGATTTTGATCGTCCATCAAGACCAAAGTGGGAGCCAGTTGACAGGTCAACACCAATAAAACCAAAAGATAATTTAAACATTGTAACAAATAGTGATTCTCATCCGAGACCATCGGAAAGAACAGAAATTCAAACGAAAGGTCAATCATCATATAATCAAAAAGACATGGCGTATTATGATGTTTCAAAGCAATCTTCACAACAAGTTACAGATTCAAGGTCGTTCACAAGAACTGATAATGCAACATACAATGAAAGTACAAGTAAAACTGAAGTGGAAAAGCAAGTAAAACAATCTGTTGTATCACAAAATGTACAAAATATAACTCATACTGAACATTCTACTACGAAACATAGTCACGCTGGTCAAACTAAACATACGACAATCAGGAGTCAAGATGTAACAGATCGTACTGGATCACAAAATAATTTAGATCGTGTGGCTTCTCAAAAAACGGTTCAAAATACGAAGAACGATTCCGTCGCAAGAAGTAGTGTTGACAGAATTGAAAATAATAAGACCGATTTAAGGAACATCAAAAGTGTATCTACTTCTACCACTAAAACCATTAAACAAGTTAAGGAAAAGAAATTAATAGCCGGTAAGTGGGTAACTGTTACACGAAACGTAGAAACAAACATCGTATCCGGAGCCGACACTGACAATAATAACATAAAGAGAATTAAAGATGATCACACCACATCCCAAATGAAATCTCTACCAAGTGATACGAATCAAGGCATCGTCACATCGGACCATTCGATGCATTCTCATCAACGACATAGCTACGATGCTACAGATGACCATACTAGGCGAGTTATTTCCAATAAGACACACGTTACAAAAGGAAGTCAAGAAGAACGGCACATAAAACAGTCCACAGAGCATTCGGCTTCTGATAGCCACATAACTCATCGTCAGCACCGAGGTGAAAGCGCACAAAGAATTATATCGTCACAGGAACATTCTTCTAATCAAAGTCGTGCATCATCAGAAAGCCGCACTCATGAGAATTTAAATACTACACACGTTATACATGGAAGTCGACATGTCGATGGAGAGACTGCTCAACACACACAACAAACGTTAACATCGAGTCAGGTCGCTAGTAATCAACATCACATGAATTCTCATCAGCATATCAATCAACAATCAACTCAACAAAGAGTTAGCGGATCTACGACAACTTCTAACATCGTAACTTCGAGTCACGTGAACCAAGCGAGTCACACGAGGTCCTCTCAACAATTAAGTACGTCGAGTAGAAATCATTTAAGTGACAACGTAACAAAGACGAGCATAGAATTCCAACGGGCCATGCATGGCGGCGGCGATGTTGCCCCCGCACCAATAGACAATGCAACACGTAGTGGATATCACAAAAGAACATCCGACTTAGTCTCGGATTCTTCAAGTGCCAACGCAGTCTTGCATCGTAAAGGTGTGTCATCGACAAACGAAGCTCAACACTCCATCAGCTCGACTGCAGCTTCCCAACGTAAGAGTATCGGAAATCTCAATGAACGCGGGGAATACATCAGTAACTCGAGTCACAGCAGCGACAGGAAGAGCATTAGTTCGATGCATCGTTCCGCACGCGACAGCACATTTGTTATTTCACAGCATACCGATAACACTGATGCGCGTCGTACGCAAAGGCGTGACGGTCAATCAACGATGGTCGTAGAGCGACAGCCGCGCGGTACTGTCAGAGACAATCTTCGTGTCGGGGGAGAATTTTACGGTCAATCCGAATCGCGCTATGGCAATTTTTCCCGAACAGAACAATCCCAGAGAGCCGAAAGGAGCGAACGCGTTGAGCGCGTGGAGAGAGTCGCGCGGCACGGCAACACGTCGCACTTCGTGCTGGGCGACGGCAGCACCAGCTACAAGCGCGAGTTCACGGCGCACGCGCACGGCACCTGCCCGGCCACCACACTGCAGTCGCCGACCACACCATTCAAACACACGCGCGATTCTCGCGAACATAAATTTTATGCCTCAAAAATAACTCATTAACTGTTTAATGTTTATGTACCTACTCGATAAGAGCCTAACTTATGCATTCCTTATTCGGTTTTGCTTTTATATATTAAAACTTATTTAACTTTAAGACAGCTATTTTTCATTAATATAATGCAATCTAACATTGCTAGTCGATAAATTTTTCATATGTCTCCAATATTATACCAGCTTAGAGCGCAATATGTTGTTAATATAACTTTAATATTCTATTTATCTTTTGTTATATTATCTTTGCCATGTAATAAAATTTTATAAAATATTCGAAATTTTTATTTAATTAACATTCGTTTTGTAATATTAATTCTGAGGTAAGATTGGTGGGAGTTCATTTCTTTTTGGCAGATTTAATTTAAATTGGCATTATAATATAATTGGCTGTCCGACACAGTTTCGCTCGCCGTGCCGCGCCGTGTCGTTTAATTTACATGAATTTATGTTACCTACTTGTAAAAAAATTGAGTAATAGCAAATATGCATACATATATCATGCGTAGTCAAGTGCATAGCAATGCATAGCAAGCGACAAACAGATCCACTTCAATGAGGGCTCTTGTGGGCGCGAGAAGTTAGAGAGGAAATGTTTCAGATTTTTAAATTTTTCCCTTGCGTATGCACTATTTCTAACCTAAATATCAAATTTCAGCTTTCGAGGTCTTCTGGAAGTCCCTTAAAATTCAGATAATCGTCACTGCGTTGAGTATGACAATCAATATAATATTTAGTGCCCCCATACATAATAAGTAATACAAACAACTCTATTAAGTGAATAGGTATAATTTAAGCAAGTTAAATGGCATACTTGAAACTTATAAACATACAAAACAAAGTAAATGTAAGTATAAACTAAAGCTGTTATTCATTATTTAAGAAACAATTTCGAAATTCTTAAAAATTATCATAAGTAGTACGTATATTTTTACGTAAGCACTAAAGAGTTATTTATTCTGCGAAAGATTTACTTGAAACATAGGCATTTGCTTGACGCGCCTAATTCTTTTGTACCGACCCAAATCTCCTTCGTAGCTCCGCGGCGGAGGTCCAAAAGCGTCATTTTCTTGATATCCTGGTACTGGTACATTTATATTAGTTTCGGAAACCGTTTTGGCTTGATTATCCATCAAAGGAGTCGATCGCAAGCGACGCTCCGGTGACATATCTTTAACTTTATCGTCCAACATCTTGCTGTTATCGTTGTCCTCCGAGGTGCGCCGGTCGCGCAGCGCGCTGTACATAAGGTTCTCATTGGTGCCCTCCGCACCCGTCATCACGTTGTCGGTGTCCGAGCCGAGGTTCACGGCGTCGCTCTCCAAGTTTTCGTTGCCATAACTATGGGCCGATTTTTGATTGAATGTTCTATCATCTTCTTTCGCACAGGGAGAATCAAAAGGTTTATTCTCATTATTCCTTGCAAAATTAGATGTTCTATCATAAAAGCCATCTTCATCAAATTCACTGCCTTCGTCATTGTCCTCGTCGTCGTTCTCGCCCTTGTTAGGAAAATATGGTACGTTAGAATCTGCTATTACATTTGCCGATCTTTTAATTATTGCAGGTTCAGCATCTTTCCTTTTGACTCTCACTAAAGGTGCCATATCTGACCCGTAGAAAGGATTAGATTCATCATACGATTTAGGATTCGGGAATGACTCTTCCAAGGACTTAATGGATTCCGACAAGTCAACAGATTCATCAGGAGTTTCTCTTTTAAAATTGTTTTTGTGTGAACTTTGTCGTTCAGTCTCTTCATTAATCAAATCAGATAATTCATCATCTTGCATAAACGTATCTTGATTATTCACAGAACCCTGAAAATCTTTAAGATTATAATCCCTGTCTATAATTTGTGAATCATCTGATGATTTCTCGATGTTAGTAATTCCGTCCATGTTGACTTCGCGTTTATTATCATTTTTAGACATTATTTGGGGATTGGATTCTAAGTCGATATCGTTGTCATCTTTTTTTGAGTCCAAATCTGAAATACTTTCAGATTTTACTTCTTTCAGATCTTCGCTAGGATTTGCTAGATCTAGTTTATTTTCCGATTTGTCACAACCAGAGTTCTTAGAAGTCATTATTTCGCCTAATTCAGTGGCGCTCACAGATTTCTTACTGGTTTCAGTAGTTTCGTGGGATAACGAAGTCTCTGTGTTGCTTTCTTCAACATTCGAACTAACTCCCTGAATTTTGCTAGAATCTAATTGCCCATTTTCTATATAACTGTTTTGTTCAACAGCACCAGCTTTTTTGGTAATTTCACGTTTATTTATTGTATCGTCGTTATCGAAATCGTTTTCCATAATTTTTTTCAGTAAACTTCTTTTGTCGTCAGAGAGCGTATTGAACAGTTCTTCGAGTTCCGGTCCAGACAATTTTTTAACGTGACGTTTTATTGCAGACTCTTCGTCTTCATTGACCAAATCTATTTCTTTACTATCCACGGACGGTGTCGATTCATTTGTTTCATCATTTATTTTCAAATTGGGCTTCTGTGTTTGACGTCTATTGCGATTTAAACGCCATTTGTCGTATCTTTTAAAATCTAGAGCCTCCTTATTTTCACCAGGCATGCTATAAGCCTGGTGTTTGTAGAAACGTGGCTGTAAACCTGGCTCGCCTTCTCTTACGTATCCGCTTTTATCTAATTTATTCAATTGGTCCCTATTATTTTCAAATAACAAATCTCCTTCATCACTCGCTCCCGGAGATAACATGGCTCTTTTGTTAATATTATTATCAAAACCTAAGTTTTGTCCACGGTTTATTTTGAAGCCACTATCACTAAAATGTTGTCTGGATTCTTGTTCGTTATTCTCGGCGTATGTATCGAGTTGTCGACTCTTCCCGCCAGGTTTCCCGTTAGAATCTACATTCGTGCTTGAAGTTTTGTCATTTCGAGCGTCCCTGCTTATTCCGGACATATCTGAAAACTTTTTGAAAACATTTTGATATGACCAAAAAGAATATAGCTCATATTCTAAAACCATTAATTACATTATCAAAACTTTTGAATAGTACCCGTTGCAAATTGTTGGAATGTTGCTTGTATGGGTTATTACTTAGGTCTGGTAAACGCGAATTGTCCTGTACGGCCTCTCGTCGTCCATTGTTGCTTGCTCCTTCCTGTAATGTATTCACACATTATATTACATCATGTATAGACAACCAAGTTCCGCTTTGTAGTTTCACTACAAACACTACATGTCTAGGCGCTCTCGACATGAGGGTATATTAAAATTTTACTTGTGTGTCGACCGATGAATCTTGTTCGTCTTGTTGATAATCTTCTGCCGCAGTTTCTTCGTTGCCCTCGTATTCCGCTTCCCCCGCCTCCCTACAATCATTTTAAAACAAATCTAAATTATATTAATCGATGATTTAATAAGTGTTGTTTTAGCTGTTCAAAGTTTTAGGTTTAAAAGAAAAATTTGGGGTATATAAAAGTTCATATAAAAGCTTCGAAATATATGATGGTCGCTATCCATGAATATATAATATAGATGTACCACGAGCATTGACCATTCCTAAAAAAAGGCCCAAGTCGTCCAAGATTTAAAAAAAAACTGCTTTTTTTACATAGTATCGATCAATCTAAAACAGCTAAATAGATAATTTACACATTCAACACGATTTATGGAGATTAGAATGCAACCTGTTTGTATGAATGATTTGCAATTATCTGTGTACTTACGTACCAAAAATCACTTGCTAAACAAATTGGTCAAAGGGCACTAGCTTTTTAATTGCATCGTACGCGTTTTTCCTAAGATATACAAGAGACTATGTTTCAAAACTAAATTCTATAACATACCTGGTTTGTCCTGCAATTAAAGACAATGGTTTAGCGGTCGTTATCCCCAATAAACAGGAAATCAATGAAAATATAAAGAAAGTATGCATTCTAAAAGTTTTATGACAAGACACATTACAAAATTGACAATTTTGTTGACAGAATGACTCAAGTTCAAATTTTGTTCTATTGTATTGCATTTTATTTTCATTTGCTGCCAGAGTTTATGTTAATTATAAAGAATACTGAATAGTATTAAATGTAGAAACTTTACTTATAATATTTATATTCTTTAACTGTGCAGAATTAGATCGACCTCTAGTGAATCATTTAGTTCTATCATTTATCTATTGTATCTATCGTTTACAGGACTTCTGGTGTCACTATTTCAGAAAAATAAACTTAGCCATGGAATACTAGAACTACTACGTGTCCAAGCACTCCCTACATGAGGGTATCTCAAAATTTTACTTGTGTGTCGATCGATGAATCTTGTTTAAGATAAAACATATCTTCTACTAATCATGACAGTCTAGAGTTGAGTACTAAATATTACTGCACTTTTTTATATCCGGGAGCACAGTAGAGTATTTTGTACATGATGGTGATTAGATTGTCACTTATCTCTTATGAAAAGCAGTAAAAAAATGGTAGTTTTATCTCTGTCTACTCCAGTTGCATTAAAATGTTGATAGCTTATTTTCAGTATGCATAAAATAAAAATGTCTGTATTACTTACAACAATTTTATTTTAAAATGAGACCGTTTCATCTCTATCACACTTATTATGTACATTAATTTGGTTTAAATAAACAAACCACTGATATATTATACAGCGAATCCTCAATAAGTTTGTGCATATTTGAGAAGGAAACATTTTATAGCTTACTTATATTTAATGTCATACAAATATAAAGAATAGATAACAGAATTAGTAGAAAATACTTCGCACCGCGGCTTCTGAGCGCAAACAGCGCTGTTAGAGCAGACCCGTAGACGGGGACATAACAGAAGGGGGACTTAACCATTCAAGGAAACCGTTGTTGAATATTTATTTCGAGATTGGACCATTATACATTATTTGAAAATTGATTTCTTTGTTCGATAATCAATAATAAGCCTTACTCATTATTGTTCATTCAACTAATCTGAGCAAGTAAACTATTGCTTGGATTAAGATGGACCTAAATGCATAAAAGAAATTTACGCATTGTTTGCGTAACTTCTGAAGAATCAATACGCGCTCAAACGATATTTCTTTGCTTGTAAATAATTTCTATATGAAAATAATCTGATATAAATTAATTACAATGTGTCAACAGTTGCTGGCTAAGGATCTGCTCTTGAACAATTTCGTAACCACTGATAACTTAAACCTTACATTTCAAATGCAAAAGGTAAAAAAGGTATTAAAAAGATAAGCTGTTACTCTACAATATGGCATCTAGTAATCAGAATACAGTTTGTTTCTAATGTAGGCTGATGAATGCATTGTAGAGATGGTCGATCATTTATTTATTTCATATTTAACAATTTAAATAAAATAAAAATTCTTAAGCAAAAAAAAATACATTTTTTTTTTCAACATATGTCCTGAAAGTCCATTAGGAAAAAAATCACGCAAGTATTTGCATGAAAAATATTAATTTAAGTATACAATTATAATTGTTAATATTAACATATCCATCGACCATTCCTACTGCAAATTCTTTTGAATTACAATTTTTTGACACTAAACTAAACATCTGTAAACTTTCAATCTTTGCGATGGTAAAGGTAATAAGAAGCGTACATATTGAATAAATCATTAACAAAATCCCGAGTCAATTTTTGCTCTATTTACAAAATAAAATTTAAAAATTTTGGCGTCGGTCATTCAACCGACATAACGGCAGTAAAATTATACATTCATTTGTACTAATTAAAAAAATATGAACTCGTTCCAGATTGCATTGTGTAAAATTTTACATATCTATATATATGTTTTAAAAAAATTTCGTATCGTAAAAATCCTTTCCATTTGTCACCCACTGTATTATTACATAATATAGTTTATTCCTTTCAACATACGATGAGCAGTGACAGTTTATAGATAAAATACCATACCACAGCTCTTGTATTCCACGAAGGGGTGGGCAGAGGTGCAACTAGTGCCCACATTTCGCCGTATGTTTTTCCGTCCCATAATGTGATGGGTTAGCTGAGGTTGGTAATAAATGCTTGACAAATAATTCTCTTAAAAAACCTATTTAAATCATACTTAAAATTGTATTTCTGAGCACCGTAAAATATTTTAAAAGATTTTACATTATTAGCAAGTAATCAATATAACAGAAAAGTTATATTATATTCAAAAGAATTGTATTTATTTTTAATGTCATGTTTTCAAAGTGTCACTACTTGCACCATCCTATGTTGAAATTAAAGATATCTTAGTTAAGAAAAAAACATTATGAAAAGTACTAAGAAAAATATAACATAGATGTGATTAGGCGTCACTATGTATTATGTTGTGCATGTTTTCATTATCACAATTATATTATAATAATAAACTATCGAATCGTCTATTAAACAATATATTTCTTTACGTGTCATTAAAATCTTTCAACATTACTTTAAAAGTTCCGATTGTATAAAATAACAATTCATCCAACAAAATATACATTCATTTTTAATATATCATATATACGTAATAACAGACTAATATTTTTTTATTGGATTTTGTACATTTCCAAATGGATTTATTTGTATTCGCACAGGTTTTGGGGGAAGGGGTAACAGAAGGTAACAGAAGGTAACAGAAGGGCCTGCTTCATTTGAAACTCATTGATGACTAGACTGTTACAAGATAACAATAATATAATGAGCATTAACAAAACATAAAACACATACGAATATATTTCAACGTGCTCGCGATGTCTCCTAAAACGAAATATATACAAGGGAAATGTACCAAAGAGAATGCATTACAACGCGTGCACAATAACATGACACATTACAAACTCGCTTGTTTTACGGCTGCTGACGAAGATCAGTCTCGTTATATTTTGTCCACCATAAAACCTTTTTTTTACAATGACGTGATTGGAATTAGCTGTCATGTTATTGTGCACAAACAGTAGCAGCGTACAGTCAATGTCAGATGAAAGTATATAAATTCTATTATATTTTAACTGTATAATTTAACCTTTAGGTTAAATTGTCATAGCATGTTTAATAGTATTTATGTCAAGGAATTCCATACTCATTTATCAATCTAGTTTTTATTGGGAAAAATAATATTTGAATATTTATTGAATTTTATAGAAAATGTCTTTGTTTTATTCTATTGTCAATTACCGAGCTATTTATTCGTTAGTTCATAATTGTTATTTAATTTAGAATTATCGCTATGTACATCTGCCGCTGACTGTACGCGGAGGGCATTAATCACGAACCATTACGACACGGCGAGCACGGGACTGTCTCACAATGTACCAACTTAACAACTAACTAGTAGCATCACTGTAGTCCTACTACTGTCCAAATGCATTTATACAATATACTATATACTGTATGGTCAGAACAATAAAAACAACATATTGTCAATTGTATAATAAAATGTATGCGCATAGAAAAATTGACCACCACAAGAAACGGGCCTCGCACTCTGACACGCGCTCACCTGAGATATGTTTTGCGACAAAAGCTTATAAAGAAATTTATATTTTTAATAACAACAATCACCTCTCGTATTTACAAAGATATTTCTATTAAATTACATTTAAAAAAGGAATACGGGCGAATGTAGACTTGCCGGATAAAGTAACGAAGCGTGTGCTCGAAGGTTTGACGGTGGTGACAGATGGTGACCGGCCAAAGTGACCGTCGCCAAATGTTCAAGCGACACTCGAGCAATCGCTAAGGTACTATCGCGGAGAAAATAGCCGATGTTACAGAAACGAGGGAAGTGAGATTTTGTCGCTAAAATTTAAGACAAAAATGGTCTTCAGTATTTATATCTATTTTGTGGTATTTTTTGTAACTATTAAGAATAATTAAACAATGAAATAAGGCGCTCTTATTTAACAGTATTCTATTAATTAGTGCGACTTATCTCCAATGTGGGGTAAACGTATAGACATGTTTCACATGTGAGCGAAAAATCTCACGTATCTCTCCTGTAAGATAGAATTGAAAAATTCAAATAGAAAATATTATATAAAAAAAAAGGCCAGCCGCGTCCCGCGAGATGAGACACACGAGCATGCAACAATAACGGTTTAAATGCAATTTTATAAAGTGAACACTTTCGAGTTTGTATTTACAATAGAAACTGGCGATGGACTCGCGTACACAAATAATTGTACGATTCTAAATCGTAACTCTTGAATGATATTCGAGTACATATTCACAATCCTTAATTAACATATAAAAAAAAACCGAAAACTATCACTTAACGTACAACTGTACATACATCGTCGAAGGATCGATAGATCGTTATCGATGAAGAAATCTAAACTAGAGAACGTAACTATCTCGTGTTTAAATCATGAGTAAAACGTCTGTTTTAAAACCACATTGAACACTTACAGTGCGGCCGTCTCGCAGTCGGCAGCCGAACTCGCGTCCAGAGCTCGGACGCCGGGAATGTGACGAGCCGCCGCCCCGCCCGCCCCACGTGACGACGGTTACATCGAATACTATATTCACTAACTCAGACTTGAAACGATAGAAATTGTCATGAAGTATAGGGAGCCTCGCGTCGCGCCCGACGCGGGCCGAGCGCGACGGCGAACTTTCATAGCTTCTTCCGTCCCCGGTCGGCCTACTGGCCCGCGACGCGCGCGAGCGAGCGGGCGCGATGGGGAGCGCCGCGTGCGAGAGCGGGAGCGCACTACTACAAGCGGTCCAGCCGGAACTCGTGCTCGACCGAAGAGTCCGGTAGCAGCGCGCTCGGCTCCTCCAACAAGTTCAGGTCGTCGAGGTCCAGGCCTGCCCGCAACTGCGCTTCCTCTCCGCCGAAGATGCCCGCGTCTAGTTCACCCGAATAGTCTGTGAGGAAAACACGAATAAAAACAATTGTTATCTTTTTAGTCCAATCGTGGTATATATGGCAAATATTAGGAGTGTTACGAGGAGTACAAGGAGCCGGGCAACCTGTGAGTATGATGTCGGGTATGCTGGCGGGCGTGGCGGGCGCGGCGGGCGCGGGGGGCGAGGCGAGGGGCAGCGCGGGGTAGCCGCCGCCGCCGGGCACGGGGTCGCGCGCGCGCCGCTGCTCGTGCATGTGTTGCATGTGCGACGCCTGCCAAAAGAACTTCAACATAAATTTATATAACTATATACAGAGCTTTTTAGTGGGGGCACACCGTGCTTCCAAAGAAAATTTCGGAATCATCGAAAACTTGCCATTAAAAATTGAGAGGACGAATTGAAAGGCACGGGTGGGAAGAGTAGAAAAAAATAATGAACTTTTAACTTTTGAGAATTACCGTGCCCCCAAAAAAGGTCTGACTAAATGTATGTATGTAAATATGTAAATTTATAAAAAAACTGAAGTATAAATAAAAACCTGTACTTCAGGTCCATATTCTATAAGTGAAAGTTTCCCGAGTACACACATAACATCAGATGAGGGGGTAGGATAAAATAGAAAAATCCAATTTTTTAATTTTCTTTTAGACTGAAAGCAATATACCTGTGAGTACGTGTGTTGTGAATTGGTCGTCTGCGGCGAGTGCGGTGAACTGTGGTTGATGTAACTCGTGTTGTAACTCGACGTCGGAGGGTCTAACTGTGAACACATGAACAATTAATTAATCCTAAAACTATCAGAGATATTAAAACTTTACTTAACATCTACAACACTATAACAATAGAAACGGAAGCGAAGATTATAACTTAAGCGGGAATAAAGTCATATATAAACTAACTGTTACCTAATAATAAAGATATATAGTATCAAAGAATAAAAATGAATAGATTCGTCACAAAATAATGGATCTGTTTTGACAATCAAAGATTATTGATTTAATATTCATATAATTATTTCCAAGAAACAAACTATTATTCTGTAACGTGTATAACTTCTAAAAAAAAAACCCACGTAAAATAACTCCAAGTATTGTATTGTAATATATATCGTAAGAGGCATGCGTAATAAATTGATTGAGAGAAGTCCACATGCGGTTTTAGGAACGGTTGTGCCTCTAACGCGAGTGCTAAAAGTACATTAACTAAGAGTAAATATTCTACAAACAAATTATAAGTCTCACTGTAGTTTATTTAAAACTAAAGTAATTCTTAACACTAAAATATTGTAAACTGTTGTTCATGCTGAAAAATAAAACTGAGCGAAAAAGCCTTTTTGAATTAAATAATATTAAAATAAGAAAGCATCTTAAATGGTATTTTAAAGTTAACGCAACATCACAGTACCATTGAAGATGGAAGGAGATGAACAGAAATCAAACATTATGAATAGATTTAGTGTTCATTTCCTTTGCCGAGTTATTAAAGAAAATATCCTCGGTGTCGCGGTACAGTGCGCAAAACTAATCAGAACTTGTACGTGCGTCCTTTTTATGCTACCTCTACGTTTTAGACCAGTTCATGGATTCAGATTAAACAAGAAATTTAATATAGTTTATAGTTACTGAAACTAGGAAAATCGTAAGAAAATGTTAGAAATAATGAGAATATAGTAAAAAAAAGCTTTATGAATTTATATAATTAAAAATAAGATCCACGGAAAGGAAGAAATGAAATGTAATAAAAAAAAACCAATAACAATAACGGCGACTCTTAATTTCGTTTTAATGCTGTTACAGTTGTCAATTATGAAGTTTAATGTTGCTACTTTGTGCCCGCAAGTTTCACCTGCCGCGACCTCAAATTTAATGTATACCGTGATAGCAACACAGCGTTTCTCTGTTCAAATTCCGCTGAGCCCCAAAGAGTTGAAACGTGACGTGAAACAGTCTATATCCTTCCTTAATAATTGTGCTGTCAGTTGCAAAAAGAATTTTTTAAATCAATTTGGTAGTTACTGAGATTAACGCGTTTAAACAAACCCAACTTTATTAAATTGGTATAGACAGGACTTTTTGGGGGCACGCTAATTCTCGAAAGTTGTATTATACTCCCTATCATTTGCATAAAAATTCCTCATTATCAATCATTTCGAAATTTTCTTTGGGGGTTTGTATGCCCCTGCGTGCCCCCACGCAATAGCCCTGCGTATAGATAATTTGAGAACTAAATATATAAAAATAAACGTAAATATAGTGGGCTGTGGGGTAGCAGTAGAGGTAGGGGTAGAGGTAGCACGTGGCAGCATGACAAACACTAGACGGTATGGGTATGGGGTGTGCGGTACGTGTAGGTGCGCGTACATTGTCCGATACTTGTACGTGCGCGGTCCAGCCCGACTCCACCAGGCCCTGCACCAGCTGCGCCCACTCCTTAACACCGACCGAACAACGTCACACGCTTTACGTACATACTTTACACACATGTCACAGCCTAGTCGACTGTACCTCACAGAACTCACAATATTCGTGTCATCAGTTCAGTGTGTACGTAGTCGACATTTGCTTTATAGAATGTATTTACTTTGAACTTTATAACGACTACACCACTAGGTGTTTACTAAATTGGCGCTCGTCACATGGAGTCACTATAATTCCACATGACGTCTGCTTTGTGCTTTAATTTTAATAATTTATGCTTCCGACTGTACATACATACGTAACTGATTCCATAAATATTGTGTACTGTTTAGTGTATGTAATATTATAACTAGTGTAATACACGAAGAGTAATGAGACTTTGGATCATAAACATGTATTTATTTCTAACGCGTCTAATTTAAAGGCCAATAGAAACAACTTGAATTTATATGATGAACATTTATGAGAAAATACCAATAGTAGAGATACTTTTTAATGAATGTAAAAAGTTCGTGAACTCAATTATGATAAACATATTGTTGGTGTTAAATATTTCATGAACATTTATAGCTAATGCTATAAACATGTTTCTAGTTTTATTTAACCATAATTTCTTTCATTGGACTAGTTTTTTCCGACGTATTAATTGAATATCGTCGCCACAAATGATTAACAAGTTTCTTTTGAATTTTGAATAATATTCACACTACCTTGAACTTTGGAGCGTGTTCCTTTTATTAATTTGATCAACAAATAACAATTAAGTTTATGCCCTAATAAGGAAACTGCGTTGAATATAAGATAAGCATAATATATAATAATTTATGATGACTATAATTGAACACATTTACTGTTTGTAGAAACTTCTAGTTAGCTATTTATATATATATAAAGATATATAACACATAAGTGCTCACTATATTTGACTTAACTATGTGCTGTGTTGGGTGACTAAACCCAGTTTATTTCCGGACACACATACATCGTTTAGTAAACTGACATATATATGTGATACTGAAAAGCTCTCGTGTAATAACATCAATACATAGGATTACTTACAACTCCTTGCTATTCCATGAAGCATAGAAATATTGTAAATGTTAAAAATAGACTACAAGCAAACGATTCTTCAATGCGGTGACTCGACACATTTTTAACACTCTTTAAAAAACAATAAACCGAAAAATACATTTTTACATTAAATCCTATGGGACATTTTAATATGCATTCATATTAAAATTAGTAGAAATGTAGATATGTTGCAATAAAATCTCTATTTATTTGTTAATAATTATAAGCCAGAATTTTCCATCACTTCTTATTTGGGGGCACGCTAATTCAAAAGTTGAAGTACAAAATTTTTTAAACTCCCTTAACACCCGTTGCCTAAAAATTCATCAACATCGTTCATTTCGGAATTTACTTTGGGGAGACACCGTGCCCCCGCGTGCCCCCACATAAAATTCCTGTTGTATATACATACCATTGTGATTTGCTCGAAGGGCTGCAGCAGCGCCTGGTGCAGGTTGTTGTAGTCAGTCTGCGGGGACTCCACGGGGCTGCCCGGACTGTGCATCTGGCACAAACAAGTCAACCTTCAACACAACAACCCGCTTCAGATGGCTTCAATTAAATAACACGTATAATTTAATCTACATGACAACCTGTTCTTTTTCAAATTCTATACTAACAATATTTTTATAGTATGATGCACAAAAGAGCAAACAACCAATTTTTAGTGACGTGTTGTCGGCTGTAAGGGAAGAAGTACCTTCTCTTCTAGAAGGGTCCGAGGTCTTAAATCCAGGACACGATGTCCGAAAGACCTTTAATACCGCACGTCAGTACAATGCCAAACACCAATGTGGTATGGCCACTTGTTATTAATACTTACGGTAGGCGACGGTATGTTGATGTTCGACGTCGATGAATACTGCGACGGCGGACTGCAGTGTGACTGGTAGCCTGACGTCATCCACGTGTGGTCCAGCGGAGACATGTTCTGGAAGGAGATATACCTAGTTTACACTAAAATAGACCTTAATACAATGGTCATTAAGTATAAAATAGAGAAATTGAACAAGCACCGCTTTGGTCGTATTACTTTTTGTTACCTTTTACATTTCGTTTGAAAAAATGATTTATTTGTAATCTGTATTTGACTCTTAGTGTATCAATTTTCCATACGAATATGTAAAATAGTCCGTCCAAGCGAAAGCATGCAGTCACAACTCAGAGTTCGGTCATTTGTTAACGAAATGTTTTTTTTTTTCTATGTTGTAAAGAATTTTGTTAATAAAATTTCTCACAAAATAGAAAAAAATATGTTTTAATTTTAAAAATCCTTCGAATTTACATTTTATGAAATAATTTTAAAGAGTTAATGAATCCAAAAGGAATGGAAAGCTAAGTGAGAACGGAAGGAAGGAAAAATACATCTAAATGTAAACTATTCCGAAGTACTTAATTCTTTAGAAACAACGCGACGTATAAACTTGAAGTTTTATGGCCGTGTCATTTCTAATGTGAAATAAAACAAAAAAAAAATCTATTTCGTGAGAAAATTAGACATTTTGTTATTAGCATTAGTCATGAAAGCTGAAAGCGTGATGAGGACTCATGCTGGAAATAATATTCTAATTATATATTAAATATTGTATCCGATTTTTTAATGAAAAATAAATACACTGAAATTTCCTATATATTTTATCTTACAATCAAATAATACCACTATATTGATACCATAAAGTAAATCAGTTTCGAATTATTATATATACAAATTGAAATAAGCCATTATATAGACAGATAAAATATTCTAGAGAAGGTACACTTAGGTATATTTTAAATTTAACCTTACTTAAGCCAATATCTTGAAATGTGATTTTGATCAAGATATAAGTTATTACAAAATCTCTACAATGAGTTAAAATAATATATAAATATTTATAAGTCGTCTGTTTCGTCATGCCTACTTGCCAAAACTTATAGTTTAAATGTTACCTTAATATATAAAAATGGACGTGTGTCTGTATGTACTTGATACATTCTAAAAACATACATTCAATTGCCATGAAAATTTTGGGAAAAAAAGAAATATTTTCTTTGAGGAATCACAACTGCATTTTTGTTCAAACACAGCAACGCGTGAACTGGTGCAGCTAGTAAGTAAATATTAACACATTTATGTACATTTGTGTTATTACCAAAACCATTCACAATATACAATCATTTCGTTGTTTTTCCGGAAGCTTACTGGATAAGATTTTAACCACATACCACCGATATTAGGATTGAAACAGTACTCACTCCATCACTACAATTGAAGAAAACTACATTTTGTATAAAACTAGGTTTATATACACTTCATTTTCTAAACTTAATGACTTAACCATAAAAACTACAAAAATGTTCTAAATTTCAATACAGCACTTTATATCGAGACCAATTAAATGGTGGAATTGAGGTAAAGACAGTGTATTACTCTTTTACGTAGAACAAAGCAGAAACATCAGCGAATAATTTAAGGTGGTTTAATTAAAAACAACGTATTCCCCAAATGGGTAGGCAGAGGTGCAACTTAGTGCACCCACATTTCGCCATATGTTTTTCCGTCCCATAAAGTGATAGGGGGCGAGCCTATCGCTATATTAGGCACAAATTCCAAACTCCGGGCTGATATCAAGTTGAATAAACCCAATATAATTTTTCCCTACCCAGGAATCGAACCAGGGACCGCGTTGCAGCCGTACCGTATATGTGATACGTGATACCACTGAGCCACTGAGGCAGTTAAAGATTGCTAGCTAAAGTAGAAATATACTTTAGTAATTCTTAAATGGTAACAAAAGGTGACAAAGTGGCAAACAGTTCACTTGATGTCAAGTGACCACTGCCCATAGACAGGAATGCTGCAGAATGCATAGAAGAGAAAAAAGAATATTTTCCTTTTCCTATTCATCCCCTCCGAAGTCCAATCCTATTCCCCATCCCATCCTTACTAGAAGTGACAAGAGGAAAGCACTGGAACAGGCCCTCAGGCACCAGAGACCGCATTCATCAGATAAACTGGGGACAACCATTGCTGCCTGTCTTCTATAATGTTACTAATAACACGTAGTCCTTTTTATTCCTATAAACAGGATGGCGCTGTTGGTAAGATGTGATAATCAAATAACGCAAGTGCCTTTTATCTGGTTTTTATTACAAAGATCCAGAGAAATAAATATACCTATTTTTAGTAAGATTTATAATTGGAAATGGCATAAAAATTAAACGTTTTTGACGATGATTTCAAAGTATAATTTATTTTAACCATGCATTTTATCAATAAACATGAATTAGAAATTGGTTAAAATGAAAAGCGTTTGGTAGTTATTTAAGAGGATTCGTGAAGTACAATCCTCCATTGAAAGGTGAATAAACGGTAAAAATGGGATAAAATATTAAAAAAAACATATTTTTTAAAATGCATGCAGATTTAAGGAAATGAAATAAAAAAGAGAGAAGCTTTGTATAAAGCTGGAGAGTTATATAAGTTGACTGGATGTTAAGAGCGAGATCGTACCGTCCTCGTTCGGACGGTAGCGCTTGAAAGCGAACCACTTGCGCGTGTGGACTCGGAAATGTATTAAAAAGGAGGTTATAAAAGAAAACGAACCTTATTATGATGAAGGTAATTATTTGTGTTTGGTACAGATAAGTGATTCTGAAATAAACAAAACATAAAAATGATTTGTGTTGAAAGCAAATAAACACAAAGAAAAATAACAACAAAAATAGTTCAGTAAAATGTCAACTGAATGTTGGCATTGCGTCCTGCAGCCGAACGTCGCAGAGACAATTTGCATTTTAATTTACAAAACAATTATTACTAATCAACAAGGATTCAGAAGGTGGACCCACTCCAATCTGATGTAATACCAATTTATTTTCCGCACAATTAATTAAAGACACCACTGAAAATACAGATCTTTTAATAAAGAAAAAAAATTAAGATTATAATTTCGCGGTTTCTTGATTATTTAACGATGCAACCTTCACTTTGAGAATCGCTGCATTATACTTTCTATTCTGGTGTATAAAACATCGATATTAAAATAAATTTTAACAAATTTTGCGAAAAATTGTTGGGAATTTTAATATTACTTAAAAGTATCGATGTTTGGGTAATCGATATAAAAATCGAAGGTCGTCGTCTCGATATGATATTGAGCGTGTGACTCACCGTTGCGGGATCTCGGTAGCGGGTCATCGCGTCATGGTAGTCGCCGTGCGTGTGTCGCGCACTGACCTGTGCGTCGTAGTGGTCGTGCGGGCGCAGCGCGGGCGCGGCGGGGGCCGCGGCGGACGGCACGGTGGCGCCCACCGGCGAGCCCGACGCCGGCGACAGCCCGCCCGTGCCCGTCGCCGGGGACACACTGCCGCCGCCGGGGGACACCGCGCCCGGGGAACTCGGACTCTGAAAACGTTAGGTTAAGGTAGTACTTGATGGCACACCGTACCGTCACCTGACAAGGTTACCAAGACATCGACGATTACCTATTTCACTTTCTTCCCGACGAAAAGACTAGCAAAAGCCCTCATAACTTGATTGTTCCGGTATTTGAACAGTAGTGATAATATATACGTACATATCTCGGGTGGTAGTCCGGCGAGGTCCGGTGCGGCAGGTAGTGGGGCGCGTGGGGGGCGTGCGGGGGGTAGTGCAGCGCGGTGAGGTCGGGCAGCGAGCCGCCCGGCACCTGCAGCTCGCCGCACACGAGCCCGCCGGCCCCGCCCCCGCCGCCGCCGCCGCCCCCGCCCCCGCCGCCGTCCCCGCCGCTCTCGTACACACTGAAACACGAACTACTATGATGGGTAATAGTATCGAGACAGTTTCCATGGCAAGTTACACTCACATGATACTAAACAATAAAAGCCAATAACAATTAAATCAAAAATAATATGCAAGGTAATGGCGCAGGGGGAGATGATGGGAAAATCGGACTTAATTAATTTCCTGTATATAAAATAATCCGCCCATATGTGACCATGTTGAAATTAAGTTTTTAACATAATAATCAACGTAAATTTTTATTACTATTTAATATTGATAATACTTAAGTTTTACTTACTTATTATTGTTTGGTAATCTTGGAATTTCACACGATGACCGGGGACGGTTTGTGGGATTCATTCCTAGTGTCGCCAGCACATCTAGGTGGATATCTGGTGCTGGGAAATGTATTTAAATAACATTAAAATTCGCGTTTTACAGTTAAAATTTAAAGTTATGTAAACACTTACCTCTGCGATGGTTCTGGTGGGGGTGTAGGTGTGGGTGGGCGTGCGAGTGCAGCGGGTGGTGGGGATGGTGGGAGTGGTGCGGCGACAGCGGTGGCGCGGGCTGCTGCTGCTCCCCGCACGACTGGTGCAGCGCGGAGTCAGAGTTGGTGCGCCGCCAGCTGCTGTCCGGCGGTGGACTGTAATGTTAACATGGAAATACAGTAAAAACTCAATGATGTAAAAACTTCTATAATTAAAAAAATATGTACCCTTCCCTGAGGCCTTGTATAAAACCCAGGGTAATTTAATACCTTTATAACTTAAATTATTTTATGTTTCCCAAAGCATTGTATCCACATTAAAAATAAAATGATAAACTGTTATAATAATAAAAAATATATTTCACATCTATTAATAATCATAAGAAATCAATTTTTAAATGACAGAACTAAAGAGTACACAATAAGCCAGCCCAAAGCTAATGCAAAATATTTCCTGTTCATACAGTCATGATGAACAAACAATAAATTTATAAATTATGAATGAGATTTCCTAGAATGAATCAACAATGTAACTTTAAATTGATGCGTCAGTGTTTACCTCAAATAGACAGTGCTCCCATAAGGACTAGTATCGTGTTTTCGATCGGCAGGCCTTCTCATGGGGCCAACTGAAGACGAGGCTCTGCCCCTTTGTACTGGATTCCGAGATGGCGATGTGCCTCCACTCCGCCCTCCGCTCATACTATACTGGGTTGATATCGTTGTTTCCTCAGGCTGCAAAAAAAAATTAATAAACCTGTTATTATATGCCTTTTAAGGTTTTTGCAAATAAGTTAAAGAACTGGAAGGATTATGCACAGTACTCAATTATTTCACTATAGACTCTAATAAACCACATAAAATGAAATTCCAATTGGAGACCATTGTTTCTTCCAATTAGTTTACAATATTATCATTTAAAGATAAGTGTTACTGAATTATGAAGTGTTATTTGTACTGAATACGAATTTATTTATTTTTCTATGTTGACTAGCCATTATACAATTCAAATCTAGCCTTTACAAAACACAAATACTAAAGAGATATTATTTACTAATTTTATATACATTTAACAATAAATTTAAAACTAATAACATACAATAAAAAAAAACAAATAAATATCACCATGCTCCTAATTTATAAGGTGCAACACAGTTGCTGCTTCAAAAAAATAATATAATAGTAAAATATGTAAAATTAGAACATAATTTCTTTGTATTACTGCAACTATCAAAAACATAGGGCATCATGCTATTTGAAAATAAACTGAATATAAAGTGCTTAATTAATATATTACTAAAAATTATAAATACTAGTTATTTTAACCACTGCAAGTAAGACTTACTAAGTGATTGGTAATATAATGAAGTCTAACATTAATTTGTTTATAGAATCAGCAGATGAGTACACTAGCCAGCACAGATAAAAAAAACTTGTAGCGCACATGTTACAATGTAAATACAAATTCATCTTAGCTTTCTGTTTAACAAATTTTCAAGGATAACAGTACAATGATATATGTAAGCAGATATTTATTGATCTACCTTAAAGTTATATAGATTTTAAACATTAGTGTAAGGATTAAAAAAAATTAATTACATTCAATAAAAAGAAAATTTCTAATACCCACTGTAAAAAGAAATCTCTACAAATAAAATGGCAACTTCTACAACAAATATAGGGGATTGTAACAAGTTGATTCCAAAATGAGGAACCTTTGTGTTTTCTGGTTCAGAGGTTGGTTGTGGTTGTGGTGCAGCCACATTAGGGAGAGATCCACTTCTATATGTGCCTAGAGTCTGTTGAGTAGGCCTTAATGTTGTGTCAACAGTTTCTACCGGTTCAGGTGGAGGTACAACTCTTGCTCGTCGGCTACTTGAATTGACCTGCAACCATGTTGCTTCAACATCCTTGTCTGAGTTAAAATGTAATATTTCTTTCAACTTTTTTTTTGTTCAGTTTTGCTATAAAATTGTCTTATTTTATGTGTTATTAATAAACATATTCTACATAAAATTATAAAATGCTTTAATAAAGTTATGTTATCATGTGCATGTTACATGATTTATATAAAAAATACGCTTTTGAAAAATTCAAATTCATTTAAACATAGGTGACTGATTTGAAGATAATATTGTTGTTATGTATACAACATCAGGTAAAGTTCAGGATTTATAACCTTCATTGAGTTGTTACTTTACAAATTGTTTAATTAAAATAAACTGCTTAGAGCTTGTTACAAATGACAATAGCTAATTATTTATAATACAATCTATGAACAACACAAGATAATCAGTTATTGTGTAGCATTTATATTTAGCTAGAATAAAACATTAAATAATTATTGAGTCGCAATAGTCATATTGTAATGATTATTGTTTACGTCGGCTCGCACATTTGACGGCCAGGAAGTATTTGCCTGAGTAAATAGGCGACATACCTTATTGGTTGCATCGGAAACTTCACGCATAATTTTTTCAAAAGCGGCTGTTTCTTCTGCCTGCTTTTGATTATGGAGAGCAATTTTTTCACTAAATTTTCGAGGATTCGCCATGATCGTCAACAAACATTTATTATTCTCTATTTTACATCACAATTTTCTTTAATCGTAATACAAAACGCGCTTGTCTGTCAGATATCAAGCTAATGTTTGCCATTAAAAAAACTTAACGAAGAACTTCAGTACAGACTAAATTTAACGTTTTCGAATTAATAATTATTTAAGCTTCTTTATTCTGTCCATAAAATACATACACAGTTTGAGGGCAATTGTGAGCGTTGTGGATAGTCGTAATATGAACGGTGGCATATACTGAAATTATATATATGTAAAGAAACCCTGTAAAATGAATGCTGTAATTTGAAAAACTAGATAATTTTTATTTATTTTTAAGAATGAAATTATGCTTGTAGATGTTCAAATGTAATGTTTATTAGTTTGTTACTTTTATTAGTTAGGGTGTGTTACAACATCAATGCGCTTACTTAAAGGTTTTAGGCTTTTTTTTGCCTTAATCAAAGTATTAAAAACTTTGATATGTCTTCAAACCAACAGTTTTTTTCTTTAACTTCATTTTTTAAAATTTGTGAAAATAATAAATTTTTTATGATATTTTTAAAATATACATTTTTTTATTTTTTTTTTCTGTACATAATAAAAACGTTTTTCTGTTGTTAATGGGTTGCAAGTGGCAGTAAGTCGCCACTTGCTACAATGCTATATAAAAAGCGAGCTGTCAGTTTTATTGTCACTACTTGCCACTGTCATATGTCACAACAGTAATTCGAAAGTCTTCCTATATGGATCAGCTGAATATTGTGTTCGCATATTTATGAGCGGTAGCGTTACTATAATTACTTGAGGAGGAATAATGGAGGAAGTACATATTTTATCATTAGACATTGGGACAAGTACTATCCGTTCTGTTATTTATAATTCTAGGACTGAGATTGTTGGCAGTGCCTTTAATCAGGTATTTATTATATTATATTTATTTATATTATATGTCCTAAATCAAGATTTCTCTTTTCCTTTAAAATTGATATAAGATAACGATAACGTCACAGAATAACTTAAGCAATAAATCAGATATTTACTTTATAATTCAATTTAAGAGCACATTTAAATTTTGTTTATTTTCAGGTAGTTTTGCATTATCCAACGCCTGGGTTTGTAGAAATAGATCCAGACGAGTTATGGCTATCTATTATTGAGGTTGTGAAGAAATCTTTACAAGGTATGTCATAACTCAATCAAATTCCACATTTTTTTCATAGACAATGTTACATTTAATTCATGACAAGATAACTTAATTATTTTCTGTCATATTAGAAAAATAATTCCTATGTATATACATATACATGTACATATACATATACATATACACATACACATACATATACACATGGACTTTTAAGAAACGAAAAAGCAGAGAGAATAGGATAAACAGTTATAAATGAGATATACTAAAAATAATTGTAAAAATTAAGAAAGGTATATTATGTTTGTGCAAAGTGTAATATCAGTGAGGTTTGTGTAAGTTGATTATAGGTAGCTCTATAATTTAAGTTCACTTTGAATTGTTTACACATTATGGTTAAGACTTTATTATTGTATGATCTTTAGGCTTTTGTAAAATAACAGTATTTATTTATGTACTTATTATATATGATTTAAATATATATGATGTGTGAACTAAGGATGTTCAGATATGACCTTTTACTGTATTAATATTGATAAGATAAAATAATGTATTACCAACACTGAATACAATTATAAAATTTCAATTTCTTGCTTTGTCAATATTCAAAGGATTGATGTGTTATAACTTGCTAGGAAAACATAAAACCTTTGTTTCTTGAATGTCCACATACTGCTTTGTTTTATTGTTTTGAGTGACACAGGGTTAAAGGTCACATTTATGTGCTTACCTTTTGTGTGAATTGATTGTTTTGCTATATTGTTATGGATACATATGACTTGTGAATGACAATATGAGGCCAAAGTCCAATGACAAGAGACAAAAGATAATATGTAATATCAACCTTTTGCTTGTTGAGATAAAGACTGTGGAGGTAGGTTAGTTAGTAATTGACGTCCGTATTCCGCGACTCCACGACTAGTTTGTATTTTGTGGGCGGGATATGGATCACTCCAGCCTGCTCAGCTCTAAAGAAACCAAGCAACCCCTTGATGTGAGCTGAGATATTTGAACCTATATACCGACACTGCCGGGTCGTGTAGCATGGCGTGAGACGCCGCTTCTTCCTCCTCCATGTGCATTTTCTATAGAGGACTGTCACTGACTTTGGTGATATTGGAAGATATCATGTTATTGTGCATGTGTAGTATATGTCTGTTTTCGTTCTAGATGCAAGTCTATCCGCTGGTCAAATCACAGCAATGGGCATTTCGACCCAGCGGAGTACGTTCATCACATGGTCGCGTAAGACCGGTCGACCGTTTCACAGGTTCATCACATGGAAAGATATAAGGGCTGATAAATTGGTCAAGGAATGGAATGATTCATACACATGGAAGGTTTGATCAGATTAAACTGATAACATTCTGCAAGCTTATACAATCTCACGTCTGTATTCCGCGAAGGGGTAGACAGAAGTGCAACTAGGGCATCCACATTTTGCCGTATGTTTTTCCGTGCCTTGATGTGATAGGTGGCGAGTCTTACGCCGTATTGGACACAAATTTCAAACTCCGGGCTAAAAGAACCGCAACTACGAGAAAGTCCTTGTCATTTAGTTAAAAGACAAACCTAAAATTGTGATGCTATATTTTGATAATGTATTTTAAGTGGTTTTCAAACTGAGTTTCGTAAGATTATAAACAGACAGATATTGTGTTTCTGCATTATTTATTTTAAGCAATATATAGTTGATTTATGAAAAGTACCGTTTTAAATGTGATTTTTGTTGTAGGCGATAAAATTAGGGGCGTACATACTGTATATGGTATCAAGAAGTAAGCGACTTAAAGCAGGAAGCGTTTTAAAGTTTTCAAACAATCAGGTAAATGTTTAGTATAATGTTATAGTTATAAAATAGACAACAATTATTAATGTTTTAGTTTATTAGCAATGTAATGGTATCATATTGTGTCCTGGCCACCTTAAACTAGTAACTTTTTGTTATCTGTACTGTAAATGATTTATCGTATGTCATCGTTTAAAAATAATAATATTTTATTGAGAATTTCGTGTTTTAAAGATATCTATAGATAATTTTTTTTTACCAAATTTCCATAATAATCGTAAAGCTGTTACTGAGATAACCATAAAATAAAAGTTTTAAGATTTTATTTTAACAATTTGATTTGTCGACTTTTTGACTAGGTACGTAAATATAGAGCGGGTGACGGAAATAGATAATTTATTTCGCAATCAAAAATAAAATGAGTCGCAAAACAATTTTTTCGACGTGTTCAAAGCGTACATTTGAATAAACGCCACTTCACCCCGGTTCTTGACATATCATTGTTCGTATCATTGTATATGTCACTGTCATATCGCGAACTTGGTTAGTTTTAATCTAACTAAGGTTATAATTTCACGGCAAATTTTGAACTGAACAAATCATTGACAATTTTCGACGGTAGTCATGAATGCCTAATTATGCACTGATATCGTTTTTACGATAAAGTTTAAATGAGATCTAATAAGGTTAGTTGTGATAGTTATAAATATAATATTTTAAAGCATATTTAAAAGTTCCATTTCGTCAACAGTTCATAATGTTCTAGTAAGATTCAAATCTAACGATGTTTAAAATCTGACGATAACTTGTAAAAACAGTCTTATGTTTCTTTTTAACGTCAACTAACAACGCACTTAATATACCTCAAGCGGAAATCAAGGCCGTTTCGTTGGAAACGACTCGTTTAATAAAGAAAAAAAATTAAACATTCAAATTGCCCCTTAATTCGTTTCAAAATTATCATTGAATAAATATAAACGACGGTCGACGGAAAAAGAATAATATGTCATATAAATGTTGATTTAATGATAAAAATAATCTTATAAATACGTTTAACACGCATTCATTATAACATGAGAGTTAATTCTTATGACGTCTTTTAAGTTAGTCGTGAAATTAACTAACCCTACATCGTTCCGTCTAGCTAGATGTATTTGTGTTATGGCGTGTACCAGTGGTCTACTGAGCCTATTAGTGCACAAATATGACAGCCTTAAACTTGTCACTATACCAAACCATCGAGATTCGAAAACAAACTTAGCAATAACAATAACGTAGGACAAACAACTGATTAAATGTATATTACACAATAAAGCGATAAGTTTATTTTAAAATTAAGGTAAGGTTATTACTACTATCGCGCTGACCTATAAAAACACGTAGTAACCTGTAGTAACATGTAGAAACCTTATTGTTACTTATTTGGTCTTTGACTGTATTGATTTATCAAGGAAGTTTGAAGTAGTACTTAGTCTAAAGTTTAGTTTAGTCTTTGCTTCGCTTGGTAAATGCCTTAGTCGTCTCATTTTGTTGATTAACGCCCACATAGGATATCCTAGCAAGAGCCAGGCAAAAGAATTATTACAAACCGGATAAATTTTAGAGTCTGTCATGATGTCATTGGTAGGACCCAAACGAGTTATCCTTTGAGACACCTCTATTCGTGAAAATTAAAATGCGTTGTGTAATTTTGAATCATATAAACAGAAAAAAAATACTTTATATGTTAAGATATGATACTATACGATTTGTCTGGATTTTACAACTTTTAAAATATAAATTACAGACTACGTTACGATTGTTCTGGGCGTTAAATAATGTTCCCGCACTTAAGACAGCAGTACAAAGCGGGGAGGCGATGTTCGGCACATTGGACACTTGGCTTTTGTATAAGTTAACAGGTATTTTTTTTATTAAAAGTCTATTGCTGGACGTAGACCTCATGAATCACAAACATTGATCTATTGCTTCCTTTACTAATCTAATCTAATGGACTTTTGTAACCTTGACAATTTGTCAAAAAAAATATCTATCTCTTTGCCCGGCCCGGAATTCGAATCCGAGACCTTAGTAATGCAGCCGAAATATAACTAAAGTAAACCAATAATCACATTGTACTGGGACGAGTACTTGTCTTTTGTAAGACCGTGTTTTTTTTATTTATTTAGTATTCGAATGGCACATGGCACCGTTTCGCAGAATTTTTATGTCCATTCCATATATGATTTGACAACAAGGCAACTTCAAAAGCGCTACAATAATCGTATTTCTTTAGGAAGTTCTTAAAAATGAAAAAAATATCTCACGCCTGTATTCCCCGAAGGGGTAGGCAACTAATACATACACTTTTCACCGTGTATCCATCTCATAATGGGAAGACGCGAGTCAAATTCCACTTACCTAAAAAGTCTTAATGTTGTAGTCTTAATATAATTTGCTATTCTTATTATAAAGAGGATAAACTTGTTTAAAATGCGTTAAGTCAAGATTGCTCGGGGGCTAAATTTTGAAGGAAATTGATTGTAAATATATATTTTTGTTGATTGTAATATACATAAAGTTTTACGGTTTTGTTCTTTGAAAAATTTATGGTTTATTTTCAACAATCTAAAGTTAAAAATAAACTACATTTTATGACACCTCTAAAAGACGTATGATATGGTAAAATATCGTAGGATTAAAGATTGACTTAAAATACGCAGACCTTGGTTGATGACTCACGGAATTGTTAAGTTGTTTTTTTATAAACTTCTTTGTACTTGGTCGTTTTTCGTTTCCTTACCTGATTTTTTAAATAATAATAATACAAATACGAAGCTCGTGTTATTATTCGCTTCAAGAAATATTATACAATGGAAAATATAAGTGTGATAAAATAAAAGATTTTTTGTGTTAAATGAACATAACGCATATATGTGGGCACAAAAGACTGCTGGTCTGAATAAACTACCGTATGTATTCAGGTAACAAACTCCACATGTCAGACGTTTCGTCTGCATCAGCGACGGGCTTTTTCGACCCCTTCACGATGCAGTGGGCGGGCTGGGCGATGTCGCTGTTCGGGATACCGATGTCGACCCTCCCCGAGGTAGTGGACACGGCGGGCGACCACTTTACCACCACTGATCCACAAATATTCGGACATAGTATACCTATCAGATGTTGCGTAAGTGTATAAAAAACAATCATATAGTTAGTATATAGTGTACCTCATACAAAGGATAGCTGGAGAGCCAGTTTCAGGAAGACATCACATATTTTATCAAACCTCAATATATCTTCCAGTGATAGTTCCATACTCACTTTATAAGAAATAGGTACTAGCTAAGCTTCGTCGCGTTGGCTCACAACACATACGTTATCAGGTTTAACATATGTTGTCTGCCTTCAGGCGGCTCTCTACCCAGTAGGCAGCGATATTATGTTAAACACAAGAACTACATTGTAACTCCGTATTCTGCTACCAGACTATGATTTTTTGTATTTTTGTAATGTATCCGGACGTAGAATTCCTTTATTATAAATATACCATATTCTTTCAGCACTTTCCAATTCCAGATAGCTGACCAAACCGCTTCGATGTGGGGCTCGTGTTGTTTCGACGTGGGCGCGGTGAAGCTGACGATGGGCACCGGGACATTCTTCAACATAAACACGGGGCCCACGCCACACGCGAGCGTGTCGGGCTTGTACCCAGTGGTGGGCTGGAGGTTGGGCAAGGAGCTGGTCTTCTCGGCGGAGGGAGCTAATAACGATACTGCCAGTGTTATTAAATGGGCTCAGAGTATTGGTGTGTGCGTTTTCTTTTATAATTTGTTACAATCATAATGATTTTGTAGCATTACCGTAACAAATACACAAAATATTTTAATACACTCTTGTCCGAAAGGATGCGAAGCAGATTTCGTAAAAGATGGATTGGAAAAGTGTATACCGGTCCTCGGTCCTGTCAATAGTTTGTTGCGGATGCGGATGTGTTACTTTTATAAAGTCATTATACAATCCCTGCAGGTTTGTTCGACAACCCGTCGGACACGGGCGACATCGCGGCCTCGGTGCCGGACGCGGACGGGGTTTACTTCATACCGGCCTTCAGCGGCCTGGGGGTGAGTTTTACTTGCAGGAAGATTGTTAATCGATCGCGGCATAGGTTTTTAATTCGATGGGATCGAGTGATTGTTGGTTAAGGTACACGTGTTGCTTTGAGATGGACCACGAAACACATTACATATTCTACTAGTGAATAACTAAACAATTATAAGTATGTATATGAGTGTAATGTATGTATGTATGTATGTATTTGAATGCACTTGGTTTGTCTCAGCCATGGGCCTTATATCGAGAGGTTTTGAATATTACCCGTTTAATATCCGCCTCCAGTAATAGATATAGTTGACCCCCAGCCGCCCTACAACGACTGCACGGCGGCGACGGGGTTCGTGGGCATGAAGCCGTCGACGCGCAAGGCGCACCTCGTGCGCGCCGTGCTGGAGGCCATCGCCTTCCGCACCCTGCAACTCTTCCACTGCATACGCTCAGAGACCACGCACACGTTCCATTGTATCAGGTGAATACATTTCACAAAAGTGGCCATTATTGATAAATCTTGTATAATATATAGTTTCGAATAAATAGTAAAAGGTTATTTAATAACAGAGTTAGAGCCAGCAACGACATCAGTTACACGAATGCACGACCTCACAGAAGACAGGCGTGAAGTTGAAGGATTTTTACGTTCTGTATTATAAGTCTTACGTAACAAGAAAAGGAAGGGCAGGGAAAAGGATATAAGAAAGGAGAAAATCAATAGGAAAGGGAATTATCCATTTTAGGCTTCGCATCTGCTTTTTGGTTGTTACGTATGCCTATTGGTAGCAATCACTCAACATCTGGTGTTGTTTGTTTGATAAGCTTATACTATAAAAAATAGCAATAAGATATAAAGGTAACCTGAATGTGCAACGTGCAATGTGCAACGTGCAGGCTGGACGGCGGCGTGTCCAACAACGACTTCGTGGCGCAGCTGGTGTCGGACCTGACGGGGCTGCGGGTGGAGCGCCCGGCGCACGTCGAGATGTCCTCGCTCGGCTGCGCGCACATCGTCGGCCTGCACTTGGGTACGCACTATTGTCGGTTTATAAACTAACTGCTTCCCCAGATTTATTTTGACAAACACTTTAAATAGCGTAGACGATGTTATGCTATATCTTCTATAATCTATGTCATATAATTATAATATGCACTTTTAATATATTTTGTTCCATTTCAGGTATTTTCAAATCGAAGGAAGAGATTATATCTCTGAGAAGAATCGGCAAAGTTTTTAGGCCGCGAGCGCACGTTAGGCGGTCGTACGAACACGCGTTCTGTCGCTGGCAGGACGCCGTGGGCAGGCTGCGCGGCTGGTACGCCGAGCACGGCGCCGTCGCCCGCCAAAACACCCGCAAGATGGCGGACAAACAAAATGGCGGACACTCTAAATAACGCCGGCTTTTATTTCTCTTAGCAATATTCATTTGCTTCCCCTTCTCCAGATGATATTGGCTCGTTGTACATAATTCAATTCCCCAATACCTACATCTGCGAGGACTTGGTATCGGTCAGTGGTAGATCAGTAAGTTGTGGTGGTAGTGGTCTGTGTAATATTTGTACCTGGCTTGCTCTCTTTTTATAATAGCGTGAAAGAGACTGTTTTAGAAATGTCTAAGTAAACGAGTTAAATTTGTGTAAATATGAGACACGATGTGTTTGGAAACTTGTGTTATATTTACAACAGTTTGTCTTACTGTCTTCGTGCACGCCGTGCCCCAAAAGGGGATTTAGATATGATTGAGGAAGTATAAAAACTTTTAAGAATTAGCGTGCCCCCAAAAAGGTCTGGTCTGAAGTACCTTCCATTGCATGTTTCGAATTACGTACACATTGAAATGTAAATCTTCAAGGGTTTTGTGAAGTTAGCGAACATAATATGTATCTAATTACATTTATAGTTTTTATAAAAAACTTAAACCTTTTTATAGAAGAGACAAAAATGTGTTATTAATTGAATGTTTACAATTACAAACATACGTAATGTCAAACGTTTAACCCTGTGTTACATAGATATGCCCTTACATATATTTAATTGTGACAGTGTAACAGGCTTGGACTTAGTAAGGGTAGATTTATGTATTTTATTTTGTAAGAGTAGAAATATATCTAAGTAGATAAATGACGATTTTAATGAAATCTTATCTAAAAAAAAAGTTTACAATCATTGTTCATATAATTGCTCAATTCGACAGTTGTTTTTATGTAAAATGTTTTTATTGCAGGTTGTGTGGGATTTTATTTATTATTTTTTAAATTAAGACACCGTTGACTTTGAGTTTTGTATTTATATACTGTGACTTCAATATATTTCGTGAGTATCATGTTATTGCGCACGCTTTGTACGTGTTATACTGTAAGGATAACTAGTAAAGGGTTTAGGTAGGATAATCGTTTCTCTAAAACTATGTTTTTTAATCAATAATATGTTGTGTTTATAGAACAGGTGACCATTTTTTGTGGTTCCTGACTATTCCTTTAGCTTTGAATTTTTTTAATCTGTAGACTAATATTTTTTTTTAATTTAACGCATCCTTCTTGCCATTTTAATTCGTTTTCGTAGTAAAAAATATATAAGACTGTTTGACTACGTAGGACAACCTATTTGTGATATTAAAATATTCTTAGAATATAGGCGTTACCTTATCCGTTACATTCCTACTATTTTTATTATTTGATAAAGTGACATGTGTCAAACTGACATAAGCGGACATCACTAGAGTGGCCAGTCCGGATTGTTGATCAATTGCTTGCATTCATTTTATAATGCTGACTAAGATACGTGACAGATACGAAGGAAGATATAATCTGGATAATCTCTAAGAATTATGTATTTTGCAAAGACTATAGTTTTGATTTTACTTTGATAAATTATATGTCATTAATTTATATATAAAATTATTGTTAGGAATCCTTTTTATCTTGAAGTTTTACGTTAGAAAATTGTTAACTTTGTCCCGGAGTTATAAAAGACATAGCAACAGCTTTAGTATATTTTAATGAAAGCTTTAAAAGGCAATTTAATATAAATTTTCTTTATTAATGCTCACTATAATAAACATTGGTTTGGTATAAAAGTTATTTTTGGTCGCGGTTATTAGATTAAGCAAATATAATGTTACTTTTAAATGTGTAAAAATTTGGTCTAAAAACTGAAAAAAATGTATGTAACTTTAGTGAAAGAGATGGTTTTTAATTTAATTTTAAATTGGTTAATTAATATAATATTGAATTTAATTGTTATTATGTCTTGGAAATAACATATCATCTTTGTTATTTAAATTAATCTCTTGCCGTAATATTTATTCATTTAATATTAATAATTATTATCCTTTGAGGAGAGAATTCAAATTCGTAATTTAAAAATATAAAAATGTATATTTTATTTATATGCATATGTTTGTAAAGTGTTAAATTGATAAACTATTAAAACATGGCGACAAATTGAAAAAAAAAATGCTACGAACATTCTCATGTCTTATGGTTTTTTGTGTTTACCATTTGTGTTCCCGAATGTTTTTGAAGGAAGGAGTAAAAGACAATTATGTAATCAATGAAAATTAAATGAATTTTACACTAACAGCATTTTTTTTTTAAATGTAATCGTAATTATGCCATTTTAAACTTCCTTAGTTTATAATCTGACTAGGCATATAAATTGTCGAACTAAACATTACACCCTCTTCCTTCTTTCCTATATATAGACTAGCTAGGCATTTATATTTTAATTGTTTTATATGTTTATACAAAAAATTTCCGCCTGTATCCCCGAAGGGGTAGGCAGAAATGCAACTGGTACACCCACATTTCGTCGTTTGTTTTTTCGTCCCATGATGTGATAGGTGGCAAGCCTATCGCCACCATTGTTTAATTGGCACATAAATATAGCACCTTTCCTTTATCGCCTTTTGTTATAAATAAATGTATAAAAAGATATACTCTAGCTCTAGAACGTAATGTGTAAATGACGTTTATTTATCCACAATAATGTCTTAAGCTATTTAAATAGCTTAATTCAACATGGACTGAGATATAAATACCAAGGCGTCTTCACTACACAACAGTGCGGTTTGAGAATGAGACATATAGGTCTTCTATTAATTGTTATATCAGCTAACTTGGTACTAGGAAGATTGTTGGATGGTCTATTCTTAAGTCCAGAATTACTTAAAACGGGCCTCGAAGTTAAAGATACAAATGATTATATGGACTATGACCCTGATAAAGTATCAAGAAATGTTATCACCGTCGATATAGTTTTCGTTACAAACGGGGTGGACACAATACTCAAAATAGAAAAGGATCTGAATTAGAAGAATCATGAAGATGCTACAAAAAATGTTAATATAATTGTTATTGTATTTCTAAATTAAACGTATTCTTATTTTATTAGCTTATTTTGAGTATAGTTGTGTGTGCTGCCTTACTTTAATGGGTACAAAATACCTATATTTTTTTCTTTTTCCAACCTTCGCTTCTTCTGTTATTCTATCTCATTCGCCCTACTCACCTTTTCTTTATTTAAAAGGAATGCTAAGGGCTAAAGAATTAGACCGAGTGAAGTACGCGGAGCTAATTTAAAAATTCCTTTTAAAAGAAAATTATTCTAGTAGTGGATTGATATCAATATATACTAGGATTTGTTCCTGTTTTAAATAGTTTTTGCGCTCGGATGTTTTTTTATGGTTTCTACAAGTTTAACGAAAAAAAATTTTTTTTCTTCATAAAAACTTTTATTGTATATACAAAAAAAAAAACAAATTCTCACGAATACACGATTGTTGTTACATTTGTTTTAAATTTAAAGTTGTAAAATTAATCGAACAAAGAGTAAAGTTTTTTAAGAAACAAAAATAATGAGAAACATATAAGACTATATTTTACTTAGTCAATAAATAAAATAAAAATATAAAAGCACCTTTTCACTGCACTCCTTTGGTTTAATTGAAATAATTATTAATCATTTTAGAAATATAAAACGTAGTGTACATATTTACAAAAATAAATCTTTTAAATAGCAATAGCTTGGAAAAAAAAATTAACATAGTAGATATTATTTACCAACCCAAGAGGGTAATATCCGTATTCTGCCTACAAGATCTGACTCCTCATTTTTGCCTTCTTCGAAATCTGATAAGAGTCCATTAGGGTTGAAAGGAACCGATCTCTTCTCTACTTTATGAGTAGTATCTTCTGTTGCCGTTTCCTTCTGTTCTGTTGATGTGATCAGATCGACAACTGGTACGAATTCTACAACTTCGATGTATTCAACCAGAGGTACAGCAATATCTGTCGTCGTTTCCCCAGTGGGTTCTGTTGTAGGAGCAGCATGTATTATTATCGCTAGAGTTGCCATAATTAATAAAACTGTCAAAGACGCCATCTTGATTTTTAGTTTGATAAAAAATACGACTTGTCAAATCTTACGTTAGTCTTGTGTAGTAACAATTCTTTTAATGATCTAAACGACGCACTCGTAGTTTTTATATATCACGTTCACGTAAATATAATTATGCTAACCAATATGTCCAGAAACGGATGCATTGACGCATAAGTACGCAGCACGTCTCGGTATACTCGCTAATAAAACTAACAAATATTTTCAATGCCATTGTGTCCGTGAATAACTATTGTTATGTATTACATTGAACATTATGACTAAAATTTGAATTGAAACGTACGATACTTAGAATTCTATGAATCATGCTTGATGATCCTTGTAGATTTACTTGAACTATAAGTAATATGTAAGTTGCATTGCATTAGAAACGTTTAGGATTAGCATCTAATGCAGTGTTTCCCATATTTTTTTGTGCCACCCCACACCTTATCCTTTCTATAATTCTTATATCCCCCAATGTAACTTAGACAATTTTTAATATTAAAAAAAATATTTAATCATTTAAGAATATTAAAAAAACACGTCTCACGCCTGTATTTCGTCATATGTTTTTCCGTCCTATAATGTGATAGGGAGCGAGCCTATCGCCATATCGGGCACAAATTCCAAAGTCCGGGATGATATCAAGTTGAAATAACCCAATATCATTTTTCCCGACCCTGGACCCCAGCGTTGCAGCCGTACCGTATACGTAATACGTGATACCACTGAGTTATCGAGGCAGTTAGAATATTAAACGACAGGTTTTAGGTAGAAATCACTAGGAAATTGTTAACGAAACACATTAAGTAAATTTTCTAAACATATAAAAAGGAGTGCGAATTGCCCCCCTGTGGGGCGTGGGCCTCACTTTGAGAAACACTGATCTAGTGGGTAGTCAGAACACGGGTGAAGACAGTTATTACCCACTAGAATTTGTAAAGCATGCTACGTTATTTTGGTAGTGTCCAATCGAAAAAATAAGTTTTCTTAAGTCTTAAAAATATAATTTAAATGTTGTGATCAAGTGACTCATTAATGTGACAGGTGTAGTACCTATCACGTTGGTTGAGAATAAGTTCAGAGACTATAAATTATCTGTGCCTCTGATCGTGACAGCTTAATAATTATATCCAAATATGTGTACGATCAACTTCGTCCTTATTTCAAAAGACATACTCGTACGTCAGCATCAGAGTTATTTTCGGAAGATTAGTTCTTGTTATTGTATATCTTTTTTGTTAACTCTTTTTGCGGAAAAGACTCACTGTTAGTTCTGCCAAAACAGATGCGATTTTTTGTAAATATTTATTATCTGTGACTATAATCGAATAGATGAAACTGTTTCTCGACAGCTGACACTAAAGGCGGAGATAAATAGATGTTACTAAGCTGTCTTATGTCCTGTAGTCTTATTGTCTAGCGGAGTCAATATATCTCGTTTTATATTAGCGGTTATTTATTTATGAGAAGTTGTTAGATATCCGTTGCTTTAGTGCGGTTAAGATATATGTATGTATATTATTACTTTAAATTTGTCTAAGTTACGAAGTAAGCTAAGTCTTGTCTCATTTGAGATACAAGGTCGCCTAATTCAATCCTTGGGCTTGTGATAAGTTGACTCGTAGGATTATGGAATTAATACATAATTCTTTTCTTGGCTTTGTAGTACTTTATATTTTACGTAGGCAGATTTTAAAAAAGAACAAAATATAAAAAAATCATCCATTATATGAATTAAACATGAAGTGTTTGCCAAAGATTTTTAAAACAACGCAATTATTGTCCGATTTTACATCAATAACATAAATATAGGACATTTGATCTCATGACAAATTTATGTCTTTATGTGTTCACAATAATATTTAGTGGTAGAATTTTGTTAGCGTTCAATTAGAACTGGACAAGGTTCGTGTTTACTTGATTATTTCTGTGTACAGTGTGTACTTTTATAATTTGTTTCCACCCGTACACGTCAATCCTGCTTCACATGAGATTATTTAAGTAAACAGATCTGATTTTAATGACTACCGCACTCAATGTCGTCTTTATAAGGCAAATCATTCGCTCCAAGTCACAGTTACATTCAATAATACAAAATAGGATCGTTCGGAAATGCGTTCAATGTACTTCGTCGTCGCATCGCTAGCGTTGCTGGCCGTGTGCGCGTGCGCACCGGCGGTAGCGGACGTGATCCAGCACATACCACCAAAAGAAACACCGTCAGCTACAGAAAGAGATGCTGCGAAATCTGGTGCTGCGGGAAAAGATTTGGATGCTTCTGAACCTAAGACACCGGTGTCAAGAACTCGTCGAGAGTTAGGTGGACAGGAGAATGATTTGCTGCCGTCCCGTGACGAAGTAGATGGGTCGCCTTTCGGTGACAACTTACAACTGGCCGGCCACAATCGTATCAAAGTTTTACCCGCTTACCTCGGTTAACACTTCGATAAGATTACAATACGTGTTCTTAGCTGATTGTAATATTGTAAACATGATCGCACAGTGCAGTATTGATAGATCGACCTCGCTTCGTATAACGGATATTGTGTAGAAATAATTTTGTTCTATCGACATTTTTTAAGCCCTATGTACGTAGAAGTGATAGAGGAATACCGATTAGTTCTAATTATGTTAAATTTTGTTATTTTATTGTAATGATTAATAAAAACTTAGTGTAACGAATAACAAATGTTTGATTTGATTAGTATTCAACTTCCTTTGTCGCCGTCGCATAACAGTTTTAAAATTTATTCCATGGAAAAATACCATGTTCTTTTCTGATATTAGAAAGATGACATTATCCTACCACTAAAGAGCAACTAGTGATTTTTACAAAATACGAAAATATCGTGGATTTTCTAAAATAGCGACAGGTGCAAGGTTTCAAAGAAATCTATTTAGTTTCCATCAATATGAAAATTTATATGTGAGTTTTCATTCTTGGTATGTAAATATTATGTTAATGTTGTAGTTACGTACATAGCCCCTTGACCCCGCAACGTGAACAGCCCTGTAGCCCTTTAGCTGATCTTCGTGAGTTGTGACATCGACCTGCAAGGTCTGAATGACGACATTTTGAACTTAGTAAAAGTTATTTAATACTACAAGTATTTATAGTTCTATCTTAATAATTAACAAGAATTACAGAAGCAACAAGATAATTTGAAATCCAAATAAATGCAATAATAATTAAAAAAAATTAAAGTTGAATATAGTCCAACATACAAAAATTTTACTGTAAGAAAACAAGACAAGTTAAACAAAATATCTTGAATGTAACATTAATGACAATTTAAAATTTCTGCTAGTTGTGAATTATGATGTCGTTAAATACGATGTTAATATCAATGTTAATATGTTAATTTTTAGTGTTAATTATAGAATGTTAGCTGACATTAGATGGTAATTGTTAATTGACTTGTCCTTCGTAAATAATGAATTTAAATCAAAGTTACAACTCGATCAGTTGTGTTGTAAAAACTATCATGAACACAATAATCATATGCAGCATTTTTGTGTTTATTCAAATAGCGAACTCTCTAAAAATTCCAGACAATAAAATATTGGTACAAGAAGTAGTTTTAAATAACAATACAAATGTTATTGGAGAGAGAGAAATGGCAACACTTAATTATGCAACTAATAACGAATCAGAATTTTTAAATACTGCTGCAAGTAATTACGTGTATCGACCGCTATTTGTTTACAGGAGAATTGAACACAGCAAACGTAAAATAACAATGTACAATGCTTTTGCTGGTTAGTTTGTAAGTTTTAAAACAGGTAAGAAGAAGTAAGTTATTACCTATTTATAATCTATGTTTACATTATCATCAAGAAAAGTTATGTTGTCTTTTACGCATTAGACACTGTGTTTTAGTGATCGCAGTGCTGATAAATATGTAGGACTCGAAACACTCTAAGATTTATTTTATCATTTAAGAAAGGAAAGATAATGTTCTACAAGTTTAAATTTAGAAAATTAACTATTGTTGCATTATTTTTTAATTTTAAATTAAAAAATAAGCAAAAAAAATAGTTTTTTTTTTATCCACGTAGTTTTTCAGAAATATCAGCCAGGGTTTTGATTTTCTTTATTCATTTTATTGCTCGTAAATGCCAATTATTCCTAAATGATTTATTGATAAAATATAACAGCTTGTTGTTGAAACCGATAGTTTATTTCACTAGTTTCATTATTTGCCTGTTATACTGAGTGACTTGTAACCGCAATGCTACGAGTTTGTATTCTTGTGTTAGTAATACATTTCCAAGTAAGTCATTTAACATTAAAAAGTTCTATTTTGTATTAAGATGTATCAACTTGTGTGTGTTTTGTTTTAGATTTACAAAGCTGCAGCTGGAATATCACCCATTCATGATCTAAAAAATAAACTAAATGCCAAAATTACTAGCGAACGCTACTTATTAAAAACACCTCAAAATGGTATCAAGCACTTCGATAATTCCATACTAAAGGTGACAAAAAATGTGACACAGAATCCTCAAATGGAAGAGAATCTTTACCAAATATCAAAAAATTTAGTTTCTGCTGTACTAACAAAATTAGAGATTCAAGATAAAATTACTCGGATTACAAGAGAGGCCCTCGACGCCCCAGGAAAGAATAAAGGAATAACAGCGATTGAAACGAGACGTATTTTGGATTACATATCTAGAACGCTTTCAGGTCATATCTTGACTATAACTAGGGCATCGACTGAACCCGAATTACATCGATTAGTATATGGATTGGCGCAAATTGCAGCTGAAGTGTCCATTGTGTCAGCTTTAAAAGATATCACTTACGCAAAAGCTTTATCTAAGAAGCAATCCGTTGATTTATCTCTTCGGAAAAAGAGAGCAATTCCGAAAGATAAAACAACTCCTTCTCCAGAAGCTTCTTCAACGTTATTTAGTATACTTCTAAATAAACCTTTACCCTCACCCGAAACAGGGAATTCAACGTCGCCAATAAAAGAAAATAATTTATACATGCCCAATGCGCCGTACTCCGTTATTTCTAGCCACGATAAATTACCATTCCGTGTTTTAACTTTAAGTGACAGTGACCACTTGCCGGTGAAAGGGTTTTTAAACAAAACTGTATTGGATAGCGAAAACAGCGAGCAAATAAATAATGAAACTGAAGCTATTATTTTAGATAAAGCTTTTAATGGAACACACTATATAGCTGCTGATACTCAAACTATTAATAAAGAAGAGTCGAATGCTGGTGAACTGATAGATGATTGGGTAGACCCAAAGGATCATATATATGCTCTTAATCCTGATATAGTTGCTGAAATGGAAATAGATCAGCCGGAAGTAGACGATGAAATTGCCAATGAAAAGAGAGAAAGACAGAAATTAGAAAGATTGGAGCTTAAAGCTAAAAAAGCAATACTTTACGCTGGTGACGTTGCATATTTAACAGCGGCAAGCGTAGTCGCGATGCGCCGCGCCTTAACCGCATCAATCGAAGTGCAAATGTCCGTAAAGTTTGCTAAAAACGGCATGTCTAATCATCAAGACTTGATGATGAATTTAGCTAAAACTGCCGCGCAGCAAGCCGGCAAGGAAGCTAAAAGTGCAACTTCAAAATCCCTTGCCTGTGAACGTGTTATTAAACTCGCTGTCAAATACACTGCGCAGTCACAAGGAGCGAAATTGAATCACGTAGCAAATAGGATCATAATGGACACGCTGTCGTTAGTAACACTCGCAAAATCAATGGCTTTCGTATCTTCAGACATTGCGATTAATTCACTTTATCAAGCAACTGATATAAAACCTCCATCTTAAACTATTTTCATTTCGATTGACTTAGTAAAGGATTTGAATTAAAAAGTTATTTTTATTTCCTGTACGAAATTGTATACAGTTGAATTCGTCGTGTCCACATTTTATGGGAACTAATTTCATAAACAATTTATTTTCACTATATTATTATAAGCATTAATGGCATAAGACAAACAAATTTATCTTACTAACCAAGCTTCTTTAAAGTTATGGTAAATTGAGCTCGAAGACAAACCAGTGTTCTCAGTAGTTTGACTGTTTATTAGTAACCCAATAAGCATAACCTAATCTAAAAGCGGTAACCTATAACAATCTCTTTTATATTAATTTAAATTATTTCTCAAGGACTCTGATATTAAAAAAGAAAAGAATTTTTTTACGTATCACATACTTTATTGGAAAAATGTATTAAATTTTCTGTATGCTACTGTGTTTAATTATTTATCTGTACAAGGTATAATAAGGCGAGTAATAAACTTCCGGATAGTAACTGGAAAGAAAGAAAAAAATTGTATTAATTCCGTATGGTATAATCTGTACTATAAAATTTCTTCCATTATCTATAATTGAATATAAATTAACCTCTCAAATTAGACTTGCGTTATTTGTCGTAAACGAGAAAATGACTCATCGACTCTGTAACAACTCTTAGCTATGATCGGAGGAAAGAATAGAAAAATAAACATACCCGGGGTAATAAACTTTGTGGTAGGTGTAAGGGTAAAGGCGGCCAGGACTCCACCACAGACTGGAGTCAGTTTTTAAATCAGAGGTGTCTGTTTGTCCAGTTTTTTCATGTTGGGTTCTCGGCACTTGCCTCAATGCGTACTCCGGAAGAGCATGCGCATCGTGAGCGAGTTCCCTTTCGTATGGTAAAGCAGTGCAGGCTGCTATCAGCATTATCACAACAATTAAGAGTTTCTGAAACCAAGAATTATAAAATGGGGGACACTGACATGCTTTCGAGTACAGGGAATGTTTTGTTTAAGAGCTATCTAGCGGGACAAATTCTTTCAAAATTATAAATTTTTATAAATCTTCCAGGAATCCTGGACCAGGACCAACTCAAACTGTCAAAAAGCTTTCATCAAAACCCAGGTCTAGCATTTTATAAATTTCGCGATATAAATAAATACATACAAACGACACTGATTATATAGGATTAATGAAAAAATAAAAACTTATATTTAAAAAACTTACCATTTTTATATGATGTACCATATCAAAGACGTAACTATCTTTGTACTGCAAAATTTTAAGTTCACGAATTTATAGTGCGAAAATCTGTAGAAAAAAAGGAGATATTTCTATCTTTTTCTGTCTGCATTTTCTAGATTAAAATTATTAATAACGTCGTGTGTTGCAATATCTAGATGATATTTATTTACTTCATTTTTTAATTTTAGGGTACCTTCACTTTAAAGGTGCTCAGGGTAGCACAAATTTGATATCAATTTAGGCAAATAGTGTAGAGAAGATATATTTTATTGAGGAGTCGGTTGTGCTATAAAAGAGTCCACTGTTTCATAAAGGATGCCTCATAAAGAATAACTTTGGAAAGGGGCTACAGTGTAATACAGAGTCATACCTCACGCCCGTATTCCACATATCGCCGTATGTTTTCCGTCCCAAGATGTGATAGATGGCGAGCCTATCGCCATATCGGACACAAATTACAAACTCCGGGCTGATATTGTGTAATGAATGTCACAGTATCTTAGAAGAGGCCGAAGACTTAAGGAGACCGAATTCATAAAGTGGAAGCCGTAATTTTATTACGTATGAAGCTAGATTTATAGGGAATGCTACGCTTTTAATGAGGAGTCCTAATTTTTTTTAAAGAAAATGCTAAAATCTTATGTTTGATGAAAAACGGAGCTGCTCCCAAAATATTTTTTACCGTGATTTGATGAAATCCTATGTACAAAAAAATTGTCTTGATTTCTGGTCTACTTTTTTTTCTCTCTCGACATCGACATCCAAAAGTCTCTTTCATGAAAGATCATGCAATAGACTTTTGGGGAATTTTTCTGGAGTTATAAACGAATGTAAACGAATAAAGTAAGGAACCCTATGAAGGAAATCAAATATTTTGTAATATTTATTAATTTTTTTTTACATTATGTTAAAGTGTGATCTTATAACATTGAATTGTAAAAAACTAGTCAAATGTGTCTATAAAAAATATATCAATATTTTACGATTTATTATTTTATTACATCAATAAATTATTTATTAAGAATCAAATCCTAATATAAAAATTATCAATCACAATGTTCACTGAGGTTAATCTCGGAAACCGCAGGAAGCAAACACAATTACAACAAACAACGTAAAATGGTTCATATCTACAAATGTCTGCTTTTTATTTAACCTCACAAGATTTTGTATATATCTCTAATTAAAAATCATTCAAAATGGCTGAAAATTTACTGCTTATCAAGTACGTTTTAACATTAATTACGGAAGAATTCTTATTATTTTGGGGACTCTACTCTTTTAGTCCTCTCCCCATCGCCTCTAGTTCCGCCTTGCAAACATACATTATTTAAATCGATAGAGACGACACTGATATTAACTTTTACACTTTTATCTAAAATTCATAAATTTTGTATCTGTTGTTAATTTAGAGTCCGATGTAGACAAACTTTTTGGTTTATATAAATTTATTTAGATTTTAGTAATCTAGATTGTCGTTTTGTTGTCAATAAATTTTATTTTAACGATTATTGAAGATGTAAATGTCAAACTTTGTTGTAAAAATTGCTTGGAAATTAGTCGCACCTAATCTTTACATAATTGATTGATAAAATTGAAATAAAATTATCCCTGTCAGCTTAAAGGTCAAGAGAATCTGTGTTTATTTTAAATGAACACAATTATTAACTATTATCTTCAATTTCTTATTAATAATATATTATCTTCATTTAAGTTATTAAATAGGGCACGTTATTCGACAGTCGAAACATAGAATCTTCTTTACCATAAACAGATTTTACCATTGTTGGAAATATTATTTTTAATAATTATAACTGCATGAAAATAAATAAATATCATTGACAACGTTGTTTTATTATTTAATGTATACGTAATAATTAAATAGTAGAATTTGTTTTAGTTAAGAAAAGTGCCATCTAGGGTTGTTTTTAAACATTAAGAGAAGACTAGCGCATGACGTTTTGTGGAACATTCAAAATAAAACATCTAGTAATTTATAGATGGCACTTTATACAATTTTCAAAAACTTCTTTGTAAATTAGTTAAGGCGCAAGTTTTAACTGACTATAGTGATGATTGATCAAACTCGTTTATTACCATTCAGTGATACTCCAAGGTAATAAGTAAGCCTACTAGGTATCTTTTAAAATATAGGAATTAAGAAGTTATTGCCTCGGTGACATGTGAATTTATGATCTGTCCATATTAAAATACTTTGTATGTTTTTTACTTTTCAATAATTAAAAAACAAAATAACATCTTTAAACTATTACAATTATAGTTGCCATGCCAGACGTCTGCTGTGTCCAATGCACATAATCATAATTATTTGATTATGAAACTATGTAGAAAGACACGACTGGAATACGAGTAGATTTTATAGATCAAACAATTTGAGCTGTTCATTTGAATACAATAGTATTGTGTGATAATGAAAGTGCATAACGTATCCAAGCCTCACGTATCCAGGCGTGATGCAAGTGACCTATGATGACTTTTGTCCCATTCATTATGTGTCTATGGGAACTTAGAAGGTTGCGAAATCTATTAGGGCTGTCACATTTTGTACAATTATTGCACAAAAAGCATTACTAAAACCGGTATACGTATATTGTCACTTAAAATAGAATCATATAATTTTAGATCAGTTAACATGATAGATTTTAAAAGTATATATTCAATAGAAACTTTGTGAAATTATTAGGTATTTCCCTGGGGAGGTTTTTGAATTCTTTTTTTGATATTATACTGTCTTTTTAGTCATGTTGTTTAGGTCAAACGTAGTAACGTGTGAACTGGTACAGCTAATTAAAAATAATAATAAAAAATGTTGCTACTGAAAATAATGTCGCATGATTACACACATGTTACACGGAAATTCAAAGCTTAATAAAACGTTAACCTTTAATAATATTTATTCTTTTAACCTTGCTTAAATATTTCAATACTTATTAGTTACTCATGTATGTTTCTTATTAAAAACTTATTATTATTTTAACTTTTTAATATCGTGTTATTATTATCATGGGACGAAAAAAACATACGAGATGTAGGTGCACTAGTTACACTTCTGCCTACCCAAATTAAAAATATAAAGAAAATAACTATAGTGACTATTTTGTAAGTGTTAAAATCAATAAGAACATTTTTAAAAGAGCACGCAAATAGCGGATTCTTAAAATAACTAGCGAACTACGCAACGTCGGCGTCTGGCATTGAGACGTATGCATTACCCACTTTTACTTGTATTATATATTCGTTTTGTTCGAATTCTTTTAAAATAAAATTTTAAAACTTCGATTAACTTGGAATCAAATGTAACATGATGTGAGCCTATAACAATGAATTATAAATTCTAGTTAAGTTCTTATAACTTCTGAAAAACGAATTCGAGACAATAAATTTCATTTAGGGCATTCTAAGTATCTAGTCCTCATCACGCAGGGATATGAAAAAGACGTATTGTCCATACTTTTTCTTACGCCAGCCTGCCTGGAGCCTAAACTTTGACAGTTTGAACTACGGTTATACTGTGCCGACCCTATGAGCGGGGAAAGGCTGGAAGAAGAAATATCTTCCAAGAGAATAGGGTCTTACGATGAAAGATGAAACGGAGAGCTAAACTCAGGGCACTTAGTAGGAATAAATTGTCAAGTCAATGTAATGTCCTTAATGAAACGCAAATACATGCATTCAATGCTTGAACATCGAATACGTAGAATAGCGTATCTAACAAGTAACATTGCAGTATAATGAGGTTAATGCCCTCTTCAGACCTTTCACCGAGAACTGCACAGAAAACAATCTTAAAGCACATTCACATTGTTTTACAGATCTATTTTATATTAAAAAAAACTCTATGCCTGTATTCCCCGAAGGGATAGGCAGAGGTGCAACTAGTGCACCCATATTTCATCGTATGTTTCTCCGTCCCATAACGCGATAGGTAGGGAGCCTATCAGCATATCGGGGAAAAATTTGAAACTCCGGGCTGATATTGATTTGAAAAAAACCGTATATTTTATCTGACCCGGGATTCGAACCTGAGACCTTAGCGTTGTAGACGTTCGTAATACAGCTGTGCCACCGAGGCGGTCTATTTTATAATTTTCTTTATACTGTACTATCTATTAAATCACCAAATTGCAAGAGTCTATGGATGAAGGCAAGTGTTCGAACTTTCTGTCGACGTTGGGAGCATAGGTTAATGACGGGATAAGATACTTTTGCTAATGATTTGCAATTTTGTTGTACAGTTTCGCATCGCGTTACGTTTCGTCACGCTCTCGGGACAACGGATTAGTGAAATTTCCTACGAAAAACAAGCTGGGAATAGGAGATTACCATATCTTAGTGCAATAAGTTATAAGAATATGGCCCAAATGATCAATTGTTTGTACTAAGTAAATTATATAATCTGCAATTACGTCTTCTAGCGTTATTGCATAAATCGGTTCTCAGTTTCAAAATAATTAGAAACGGAATATGTCATTAGTTTTATGTTCTTTTGTAGTTTGTAGTAGTAGTAGTAGCAGTAGTAGTAGTAGTAGCAGTAGTAGTAGTAGTAGCAGTAGTAGTAGCAGCAGCAGTAGCAGTAGCAGCAGTAGCAGCAGTAGCAGCAGTAGCAGCAGTAGCAGCAGTAGCGGCAGTAGCGGCAGTAGCGGCAGTAGCGGCAGTAGCGACAGTAGCGGCAGTAGTGGCAATAGCGGCAGTAGTAGCAGTAGCGGCAATAGCGGCAGTAGCGGCAGTAGTAGCAGTGGCAGTGGCAGTGGCAGTGGCAGTGGCAGTGGCAGTGGCAGTGGCAGTGGCAGTGGCAGTAGCAGTGGCAGTGGCAGTGGCAGTGGCAGTGGCAGTGGCGGCAGTGGCAGCAGTAGAGGAAGTAGCGGTAGTGGCGGTAGTGGCGTTAGAGGCGTTAGAGGCGGTAGTGGCGGTAGTGGCGGCAGTGGTGATAGTGGTGGTAGTAGTGGTAGTAGTAGTAGCTGGGCTGGCTGGAGTGATCCATATCCCGCCTCCCCCCTCACGCAAAATACGCGCTAGTCGTGGAGTTGTGGAAAACGGCCCCCTACTACTATTATTTTATTCAAGTACTTGGTGAAAAAAAGGACATTCAATATACACACTATAACCTTTAAAAGTAAAAAATACTTTGTTTTTTTCTCGTGCTTTCCATGTTTTCTGTTTGCGTTTTTAAATTGCGCTTTAAGAAATATTTAACATACATACGTTAACAATATAATAAGTGAACTTGCTTAGTTGTAAAAGGACATGGAAAATATTCGCGGATATTTGTTATCGTTTCTTGTTTTCGATCATCGCCCTTGAGATCTACGCCGCAAAATCGTTTGTACCTACAGTTGACACGTTTTTGAACTTATAAATATGTTTTTTATATTATTGTTTGAACACTTTTTATGCTTAAAGGCCCCAAATTTAGTGATCTAACAATAATGCCCATGATAAGTGAATTTGGAAGATTTTCGATGATGATTTACAAAACTGTGTTCATAGTCTGACTATAAATTATAGGTTGCTTGTTTTTATCACCGACAATTGTGAACTTTGTCAGTTTATAATCGAACTAGGAACATAAACTCAATCAATGAAAATTGAATGAATCTCTAACAATTTAACGTATAGTGTAAAACGGTTTTAGGGGTTGGTTTTTTTTTTTTTAAAAAAAACTCGTAGGTACAAACATCCTGCTTTGGGAAACAAAACAGATAATTAAATTGTTCACATTATGTTTGCAATTAATAATATATTTTTTCTGTTTCTTTCACATGTTATTTTTACGCCTCGCTTAGTTTTCTCACCATATTTATTAATTAACATTTTCTTACAGTTATTTATGCGTTTTTTTTAAATAATATTACGTTATGAGTAAATGACCCATGTGCAATTAACAAAATATTCATGACATAAATTTGAATAAATCAAAGTTGAAACATGTATTTCGGTCTCCGTGTTAGTTAATAAGGAGTTCCCTAATAATTTCCCAAATTTTCACGGCTATTTCATGTATCGTTTTTGAATCTATGAAATACATTCAGACAAACAGACAGACAAACAAACAGACAGAGGTGTAACTAAGTGCACCCACATTTCGTCATATGTTTTTCCGTCCCATAATGTGATAGGGAGCGAGCCTATCGGAATATCGGGCACAAACTCCGGGCTGATATCAAATTGAAAAACCCGATGTCATTTTTTCCGACCCGGGAATTGAGCGTTGCAGCCGTTTACGTGATACCACTGAGCCACCGAGGCAGTTGTATGTATGTATATTCATACTTACAAGATACTGTAGTGCGAATTGAACAATCTACTGTTGCTGCTTAGATTACGAAAAAAGGTGTAAGATTATTGCACCGTTGGGTTCGATTCTAGAAGCATCGTTTTCGTTTCGCGGCCGGCACGGGTCAAATCTGCGTTGGACTTTGGTCGGCCTTGTACAGACTTGTGTGAGCGGGTTTCTTAATGTCAACGCAACCAACATTTTAATGTTCTATTTAAAATATTTCTGAGCACATTTATTGATGAATATTTTTGTTGGTTTATAGTTTGATATTCGTACGGGATGGGGGATTGAACAATGGAATTGTATGTTAGGTTTATGGTTACAGTATAATTTATAATAATTATAAGTTGTTCGTATCGGAATTATAGTGTAAAAATGATCTTAACCCTTCCCACATATACCAATATCATCATCTGTTTTAGCCTGTAACAGTCAACTGGACATAGCCCTTCTCTAAAACCTTCTACAGTATGCGGTCTATTGTGCATCCAGTAACTTCCTGCCGTTCTCCCAGGGTCATCAGTCCAACTGGATGTAGGACGCTCCACACTTATCTATCCGTCGCTTTAATTTCTAAGGTTTTTATTCATTTCACGTCATTAGCTCGACAGATCGACCCTTGCGAAGAAAAGAGTTAATATGTATGTAAGAAAAGTAAATCTTTTCTTCTCATGGGTCGAGATATGACCGGCCCATTTTTACTAACCTTTACTTTAGGAACCACGTTGTCTACTTTTGTCTGTTTTTTTTTAATCACATTTGTCACATTCCTTTAGATAATAGCAAATATAGCTCTTTTCATCGTTCTCTGTGGAACTCTTAACTTATTCAAGACTGCGCCATAGGTTATTAATTGATGGATGTATTTGGTGAAGACTTTAATTTAATTAAACTTTCAGAAATCTTTTACATTAATAAGCGAAAACAAGATATTTCTATATATTCTGAAAGAGGAAACGGACTCAAGCATGATGTACAAACGTGTTTTTTTGTAAATGCAACAAATACATTGGTTGGTGAATATAATAAGATAGTATTTTAGCGATGGATCAAGGTCAAAATAACAAATGTTTTATATAAACACAAATGGGAGTAGAACAGTGACTACATTTTGTTATTTTCGTATCATTAGACATCTGTATGATATTTATATAATAACTTGCAACATATTTTACAAGTTATGTATTCTTTATAACGATTTTTATGTTAATGGGTGTACAGATTTATTAATAGTGATTACGAATGAATCTATTTTCCGAAACTAGTATTTTTCTAGGGTCACTGAAGTGTTTTAATATGTTTTGGAGATAATCTTAAAAGTAAAAATTACATATAGCTATTGTATTGTGTAGATATATCTTTGAATTATCTTTTTACACAAACACAAATAAAATAGAGGAAATAAAAGTAAACAAACAAATAATATATTGTATCATGTGGTTTTAACAAGGAAAACAATAACAATATAAATTATCACGTCTCTTGTTTGCATTATCGCCAAAAGACAACTGCGCAAAACCTTTAAAGGGTTATTTTTAGTGTAGTGTTCATGATAATATAGTAATGATACGTTTGTAGTGATGGGATAAAATTGTTTTAAATTACAGGTTGTTTGAAACGGATTTTTTTAATTTTTTTTCTTCTATTTTAATTTGAGCATTTGATTTTAGGAAGGATACTAATTGACGTTAAGCTGTGTCCTGACGCCCCAATTAGGACGTTTTGCGACACAACGAACAAGACACGGTGACAAAAATTATTTTATATACTTTATCTTTTACACTATTTAACATTGTGTTAAGAAAGTTCCGATGTACGAAATGTACGAAGTTGCAATTATTGTCTTTGGAAAACTTGTGACTGGCTTTTTTTTTGTAAGCATATAACGTATCCATAACAAGGAAGGATAAAGCATACAAAATAAATACAACGTAAATGTTACTGGCGCAACATAACAGCCTTAGTAAAATTTACGTAAGATACTTTTGTTTATGGTGCGCAGTGGATATAACGCGCAATAAGTAGGAAGCGATGACCGTTGTAGTTTACATTGCGATCAAAAAAACTATGACCTAAGTATGCCTCGGTATCTTGATCACATGATAAACGAAATGTAATATTTATTTTTCAACTCGATATGTATTTTTATACGTAGATGTGATCAACGGTTGATGCTTATTATAAATTTTACTGATATGTAAATTTAATATGATGAACATTTTAATTCACGATAAGTTTTTAATTAGAAATTTGGTAAAATCCCTAAATATGTAATAAATTGTTCTAAGTTGAAGGTTTGAACACGACGGATTTATCATTATTGGTGAATGTGTGTGAATGAATCATTATTGGTGAACGTATAAACTGCTGTTACATAAGAATTCTACTGTCTTCAGTTACTGTTTCTAAAATATATTATTTATAATTGACATACGTAAAAATATGAAAAGAATTTAAATTATTATTTAATTTCGTTGGAGATGTTTTGATTTTCTTGATAATCTTCGACCAATTTATGTAAATATTGGTAATAATATTTAAATTTGGAATGACGTCAACAAAAAGTCTCATGCGCGATAAAACGTTTCATAACCTTAATAAAGCCAACGTCATATGACTTATTATTTAGATAAGATAGAGAATATAACATCCTGGTTAAAACAATCATATTATCACCGCAAATTAAAATATCAGGTTATATTTTTCTCACACCGCCTTTTTTTACTGACCGACAGTGAATTTACCAGACTTGTAAATTGTCAGCAACTTGTGAACTAAAGAAATCAAACATTGTCATAATAATGACATTTGACGTAATAAAATTATTTTTTTTCTATTAACATCTTTATTTAATTAAGATTAGGTTGAACTTAATGAATCTAATTTATACAACATTGTAATTTACACTTTAACATAATATAGCAAGGAATATTTTTGACTGCGATAGTTTACAAGCTATTCGACTATTTTTTTGTTTCAAATTTTAGGGCGTATATCATTAAAAAAAGTTTTTAATAACAAAATAACAAACGTTTTTTTTGTTACAGGTCGATGTGAAAAATGTGTTTACAGTTTTTAAAATTCATTTTACAAGTTCCTGCTGATAGGGAAATCGACGAATACGCAAATTTTAGTTGTTCTTTAGTCAAGATAAGAGAATTGGCGGACCGGTTACACATTTCAAGTTTTTATTGTATATGATCAACTAAAACGTGTCACGAGTGTTCGCGTCATAGTTTCGCGCATTTTAAAGATGTTATTTAATTACTACTTATGATAAAATTGAGGATGAAATAAATATTTATATAATTGGCACTGTGCTTGTCATTTCGACCAATGCGAAGAGAAAAGTTACATCTATATTACAGATGTAACTATTTTAGTCGCATGAGTTTGATTTGTCACAATTTGTATTAAAAAAATTGTTAAAAAAACGCAAAATTCCTTCCTTATTTTTGAAATGTAAAAAATTGGTGCAATGCACAACGCTCACTTGTTATTTAATAATTCGCTAAAAACCTTGATTTGTTTTACGACGTTATAATTGTTATTTGCGAAATAAAATTCCACTTAAAACGAATCCATTACGGTATACAAACTGCATAAAATAGTACCACTTTTAAACATACGTGTAAAAAAATTTATCAACGTCAATAAACTTTGTGGCATCTAAGTGCAAATCTAGCTGTTTAATTACGATACTAATTGGACATTACAATCAAAATTTGTATTTGACCATTTGTTACTTTTTAAAGATTATTTCTAACTAATTTATTCTTTGCCAATCAATGCCATTGACACCAAAGAAGTCTATTAAGTCTTTAAACGTATGGTGTGAGAATAGTGCGTCTATAATAATTTCAAGATTTTCTAAACTTTAAAAACAACCTCTTTTAATCTGAACAGCTTTCTAAAAGTATTTTCAAAGTGTATTTTCCGATTCATGCTAAGATTAACTTGTAAGATAAATAGCATTAACCCACATTTCAAATCTTTATATTAGGATCCAAATAATTACCGTTAGACGAAAGTGTGTCAGGAAATAAAGATACACGATTCCTTAAAATTACAAACATATGCATTTACCTCATTCAAGCAACCCGCCTCGGGTATTAGAGCATATTCTTTGTAAGAAATTCTCAATTTTTCTCTACTATAATATAAATTTACCTTCTCCTCGATTCACTTTGTGAAAATTGCATTAAAATCTGCTATGTAGTAATAGTTATAGTCTATTTTATACTATGTAAAGAAGAAAAAGATATAACATTAATATTAAAGAAAATGTTTTATTTACTTTGTCCTTGGTCCTTTGTCGTGAATCGGATAAGAATCATGATTTACAAGCACACGTTAGTTTCGCTGGTATTTATGTAACAGACTCTTGGTTCTCTCATTTCCAATAGTGAAATTAAATTGAAACTGCATATTTATTATGTTTTAATTTGACCTCAGTATACGATAAGGTCCCGATAGACCTCTTGACAATATCGATAATATATTATCTTTTAGACGTAGTATCGTTTAAATTGTTTTTTAGAATAATATTTAAGGTAGTAGTTGTAAAAAATGTATTGTCATCGATATTTGGTCTCTACAAACAATTTAATCTCAAGTTTACAGGTGACGGTAAAGCACTGAAAATAAAGATTGAAGCAATCTGTTATATTCTAGTTAAAGTAATTTACACACTTTATAAACATTAATTTATTGTACATTATGATTATTAGTTGTAACAAACATAAGTAACGTATCCGTTACGTTACGTACGTATGGTTTTTATTCTAGCATGTGTTGTACGTAACTCGATATGTATAAATACTTCACAGTAGTACCACTTACAGATTATGTACTTAACTCTGACGTCATAGTGTAAAAGCCGCATGTACTGCGGATGCGGACTGTGGTCGAACATTCTAGACAGTAGTATATACATATACTAGGTCCATATTTATTTTCGTTGAGTACTATATAAAAGATAATGTTTACAATCTTATATGTTTATTAAGATGATTTGCAAACTTGTCAATATGAATTTATATCAATATTAGTGTAATAGCCATAATTTTACGTACCATGTAAGAGATAATTCTTAAGGTATAACAAACACCTAAATGGATATACGCCAGATTTCCATTCTACCCTTACCATCTTGATAGTTATCATTTTATTACTCTACTGTTATCAAATTATTTTCTGTCTGGGATAATCGTGTTTACGGAACCATTAAGATGTCACTGTATTCTTAACTTTTGAGTGCAGTCTATTATTCCTCGGGTGTTTTGGATGTTTCTAGATGGTGACGATCACTTACTAGTGCACATTTCGCTATATGTTTTTCCGTCCCATAATGTGATAGGGGGCGAGCCTATCGACATATCGGGCACAAATTCCAAACTCCGGGCTGATATCAAGTTGAAAAACCCAATATCACTTTTTTATAAAGATATCTGTATTTTAATTAACAACGACAAAGAGCGTATTTATAGACAATACATAAAATGTTATAAATTTAGTACAAATGGGGGTTGGTTTAAGTGACAGATTATTATTTGTGCTGGGGATGTACCAGCATTTTTAATCGATTAATAAATGGGCCGACAGTCACAGATACGAGGAATATTAATTACATTGTAATCATATTATAATTTTATATCTTGACACACCTGCTGATATTTTTTGTTCTTTTCAAAAGATTGTCTTTAAGCTGATAAGTTAGATTTTTTGATAATATTTATCGAATAAAACCTTGACAAATATGTTGCAGACCATCGACCTTTTATTAAAAAAAAAAAACAAAATTCTAAACAGCCAGTGCTCTGTGATACAACAAAATATCTGTAATACAGACTAGGACACATCATAGTTACAATGGAGTTTCATTTACAATAATTAAATCAATTTAAACATTCGTGACTTAGTTTAAGACGACGATTAATTAACCTTTTGTATTGTATCATTGTGTTCAAAACAATGCTCAATTTGAATGCATTTTTAACACAATTTTTCATTTAAATTAGTAGCTTTTCTGAGCGAATAAATGAATATGAGTTCCCAAACATTTATGTTGTGGACGTTAGAAGATATTTTAAGGAAAACTATTTCAATCATTCTTTCACTATAAGAAGTAAAAGCAATAAATAGTAATGCAGATATTAAAAATTACACATTTTGTGAGCATACACTCCAGGTTCATGTTTGTATATCCGATTAAAATTGTATATAAATATATACACATCGTGCTTAAATCAATTAGGTTCATTAGGTCAATATACATTGATACTGAAGGTCGGACCTCATTTTAATCTCCACACAAAGAGAACATTTTCAACAAAGACCCGAGAATTCTTAACAAGGATATTGAACGATGAATGAACACAAAGAGTGGAATGAATTGAACTTTGTACTCTATTGTTAAGTGACAGAATACATATTACATGATATATTAAATCTGGCACAAATTTGAGCTACATCCAATCTTAGTACTAATAAATGCCCGTGATGAAATATGGAATTTTTTATTTAATTATGGAGGTGTTGAGTAAATACATTAAGTGGTTAGTTTTCAATGTTCTAAATTCAAACAATTACGTTTTGCAATTGTACAAGTTATGTATCTTATGTTCTAACATTTTTGTTAGAGCTGTCGCTGATGCGTAAAATGGAACCATGATTTATAAAATTATACGTAAATATTTTGGGTACATTTTTCTTGATAACGTGGATAAGACTTGCATGTACCTGATAGAAGGAGAACTAAACTAATGGTAACGAGAGACACATAAGCCCTATCTTCCTCTTTCCGCCGATTTTCGTCAAACTTCATTTATATTCTGGTATAATTCGACCCATGCGAAGAAAAAGTTACATCTGTAATGTACTTATAACAATTTTTTTCGCATGGATCGATTTATGTATATCTAGAATGGTCCGCAATTAAGTATATCATTACATAGTGTATCATTACTATTTCATGTCATTAATAGATACAGGTTAATTAATGGTAAATAATTTCTATATATCATTAGATGTATATTGCTATTTTAATTTGTAACAAGACATGATGGTTTTATAGACAATGCTGATTATATTTTTACCAGCTGATACGGTAATGGGTATTATTTTTGGAAGAGTGCCAATTAATTCGTATTTATCCTCAAAGTATCGTAATCAGCTGGGTATATTTTTATATTATATGTAATAAGGGGGTAAGCCTAAAAGGTAATCACCGTTTAATTAAGTTTTAAAGACTATTAAATTAACTCTTTTTGGTACTCCTTATATTAAACAAATAAAACTATTTCATAAAGTTTTTAATTAAAAATAAATTACTTAAATACAGGATAACAATAATACAAAGTAAACTTTTAAATTTAACATGTAGATTCGCTTATAAAATAAAATCTACGTTTAGTTTGATATGCTACAGTTTAGCAATATTTTTTATACGAACATTACTTTTGGTATCATTACTAACGGAAAAAATAATAAGGCTAGGCATATTCTATGCGTACGAAGTAGAAATAGCGAATTCTTTTCCTTAAAGGCCTGGAATATTTGCATTGAAATATTTATTCTAATAAGGACAGTCAGGCGTATGGACATAAAGTATACCATTGCAATATTGTACGTATAACTTGGTTGGAGGATAATAATGGAGAAATAGACTTTAATTGATATGGAAAAATTTGAACCCTGGTTTTTTTTTTGCTATGAATATTTGCCTTTATATTGTACAACAAAAACTGTTTGTTAAATCTTTGTATCTTTGGCAAAGCGACCCATTAGGATAAAAATAACCCACTAAAAAGCTTTTACAGTATATGATATTTGCTTTTTGCCACCTATTTTGTCTGTATATAGATTAAAAATGCAAGTATATACTTTTTTGTCCTTATTATTGGCTAGACAATAAAAAAGTTATTTTCCTAAATAAATTACAGTTATTTATGCAAAATTTTAATGAGAGGCACTTATTTTCGGTTTTCCTAATCAAGTCTTCTATTAAAATGTTATCTTACTAGTAAGAATAAAACTATCAAAGAATGTGGTTATGAAAGTACGTTTATAAAAATACCATGTGGTACGTAGAAAATCAAAGGTACAAAGTCCAAGAGAGGTGTGTATCGGTTCTATATGTGATGCAAACATATATAACTGCATTATCAATTTGTGGGTGTGTATTGGTATAATGATACAAAGTCGAAATGCCACATATTTCCTTAGAAGCGGAAAAACAAAGGTTACTTTTTAATTTGGTCGATTGCGGTGAGCGTCGTTGTCGTCAAGGTTTGTGTACACTTTGTGTTGCGTAGTTGAACGTTTCATTATTCGTCAGACCGTTGTATCGATCGCACGTCGGCTTCCATTTTTAAATCGCGTTTCCGCGGAGTAATAAGAACTAACACATTTTTATTTTAATCGAACATAAAAATGTATTCAATCGCAGAAGCTACCTTGGCTTTTGTTGTTTTGTATCTTTTCTCTTTCCTGTTCGAGGTCGTAACGGGATTAGTGATGTAGATCGAAGTGGCTAATTTAAATTAAGAATGTGATATTTTAATTAGTGTTTAGCCATTAAATTAGGGTATAAGTTAATTAGTCAAAAATATCAATGCAATCATTTTAAGTTTTACGTATTATTTTACTATAAATATGCTATTTATCATTAATTTATATCAGCAATTATAAGACTTCACAGAGCGCCGATTCCAATTTAGTAAGTTTCTTTGTTTTATTATTTGATAAATCTAATTTTTTTAGTTATTTTTGTCTTTTTAAAAACTTTGGAAATAATTAATTTAAACAAAAATAAACTTTTCAATGTTTAATTCTAAGTACTAATATCTACGATAGCGCAATGGAACAGCGTCCGCATTGGGATCTGAAGGTCGAAGGTTCGATTTCGAATCAATTTGCATCAATGACTTACCGCTAATTGGTTTCTTATTAAAAAGTCCTACACGAATCGGGCAGCATTTGCTTATATTATCCACTCCAGTTTGTTTGACGTATATTTAATTCTATTAAAAATGTTTAGATAAGTTGAATACGCTGCACAGACAGTTAACATGTAATCGGTAACCTAACTTTTGCATTAATTATAATCTGCATTTTTAGAATTTGTTTCTATTTTGCAACAGCATTTAAAGTAGTATTATGGTACGTCATGCTGCCATTCTGCTTAAAAGAAAAAAAATGATCACATGTCAGTAAAGCGTTATCGAAAGTTGAACTATTTTACTAGTTTATTAGTTTTTTTAATGATGTATTTAAAAGAGTAGGTACATATATTATGGGGGATTCGCCGCGTCACTAAATTTGAAGGTTGCGTATCGATTCGCGTAGGTACCTTGACCTTTTTAATTGACCTTCGACCACAAATTAATGTCATAAATAAAAATAAATACATATTTTTACATAGTACACGTATATGTCTGAATTCTCTATTCCAATTCGACACATTCAACTAATGTTTCAGAAAAAACGTTTCATAGATAAGAATTTTGATAAGCCCATATGACAAATCGAAAATCTAGGTATCTTTCGTTTCGCAATTGTAGAAGTTGACCTGATTAAATATATTCGTATCGCGTTATAAATTACTTAAAATGGTGACAGCACAGATATAGATTATCTCAACTGCAAAATGTATTAGTTCATTGGTTGAAGTTCATAATTTATACTTTTTTACCAATGTAACAAAAATGTTCAGAAATTATCAATTTGTCATAATTTATTGGTCACGGTTTTCTAATAAACTTATTCTGCGTGTATCAGAATCGGATATTTTGACGTTTAATTTTCACAGAGCCTCAATGTTTTGGTTATCAAATTTGTCATACTGTCAGTGTCAATTTTCGATGTTTAAGGTTATTTTGTGAATATAAAAATGTATATGAGTGTAACAAATCACGTAGTAAAATGGAATAGACTTTTGTATTATATTCAACACAACTATTCGACTATAGGAAACACAAAGTGGCAAAGCGTAGTAGGCTTAGAAGTTCATGCCCAGTTGAATACAGAGTCTAAATTATTTTCCGGTGCTCAAAACACTTTTGGTGGTTTGGTGAATAACTGTGTATCATTATTCGATGCTGCTATACCGGGAACATTACCAGTACTTAACAGAAAATGTGTAGAACTTGGCGTATTGACGGCCTTAGCACTTTCATGCAAGGTTAATGAAGTGTCCTCATTCGATAGAAAACATTATTTTTATGCTGATCTACCCGCTGGGTATCAAATAACACAACAGAGAGCCCCTTTAGCTAATGACGGAGTTATCAATTTTCAGGTATATGCTTGTTTACGTAGCTGACTATGTAAAATTTTATTCTGTAAAGTGTCATCTACTAGCAGGGGTTAGGATACATTGAAGCCATATATTAAGTTAACAAATATACACACACACACACGTGTATATATATATATATATATATATATATATATATACATACATGTGTGTGTGTCCTAAATATCCATAAGTACCTACTTTTAACTTAAGAGTATGCAATACCTACATGTTCAGTCAACAGCGTCTCTAAGTAATTTTCTTACTTAAAGTATAAGCTATCAGAATTTTTTGTTATATTTCTGCTAAAAAAATATTCCCCATCAAAATTTATATCTTCAGTCTTTATCCTTGCAATTGACTCCTTCATTGCATAGAATTTATTTTTTATCACTTGTTGCATAAATGGTTTTTATTTTTTTTCCTTATATATCTTGTTTCTCTCTCTTTCTCATTCTCTTTTTCAAGATATTTCAATATTTTTCTCTTACAGTTTAAAACACCCAAGTATAACATAACAATACATAACCCTTTTTTTATTTGTTCACAGGTATTTACTCCTGGTATTCACAAAAAACCTTACAAGAAGAGTTCCAAAATTAAGCAAATCCAATTAGAACAAGATAGTGGAAAATCACTTCATGACATTGAGTTGAAGAGAAGTTTAGTTGACCTTAACAGAGCGGGGGCACCTTTGATAGAACTTGTGTTTGAACCTGATTTAGAGGTAAAATTTATATTTTATATATAAAATACACAGAATAATATTAACAAGCATGTCCTAAACAAACACTATCAAATTTTTAGTAGTAGCTTAAAGAACTAATCATTGTTATCATTCAGGATGGGGAAGAGGCGGCTGCGTTGGTGAAAGAGCTTGTTCTCATCGTGCAGAGGCTCGGGGCATGCTCGGGACGCATGGAAGAGGGTGCACTCCGAGTGGACGCCAATGTCTCACTGAGGCTTTTCGGGGAACCCCTCTCTACAAGAACTGAGGTAGTTATTATTATTTAGTTCTGCTAAAAAAGGCAGTAGTTCTTCTCTTTGACATTTTTGCAATTTTGTGGGGTAGGTAGAGTATAACTATAGTTCATAGTGTTTTAGTTTTGACTTTGTAAAATCTTACAAAGAAGAAATAGTTGGTATTATCCACATTTAAGAGAGAAGAGATATTAATAAATTTCAAATATTAAAAAGAAAATTATCACCTTAAAATAATGTACGCTTCATGTACAAAGAAATGGACAGAAATCTAGCTGATTTATAGATAGCATAATACGGATAATGAATATTTGAGGAAGTCCTTTTCCATGGGTTACAAAATATGTTTTTGAACTGTTACGATTAGGAGAAATAGGGATAATGTCAAATAGTTCCGTTTATTGTTTCACAGATTAAAAACATTGGTTCAGTTCGTGGTGTGGCCGGTGCTATCCGTCATGAGATAGAGAGACAGAGAACAATTCTGGACAATGGCGGGCATATTATTAACGAAACGCGCTCCTGGGACGCCGCTAATAAAGTCACTGTTGCGATGCGAGACAAAGAAGTCGTCCAAGATTATAGGTATATTACTTGTAGATACATATAATTATTCATTATTAAAATGTCCTTTCATTACCATTCCATTGTTTAATATAGATTCCTTCTTGTAGTTTTAAATGGTGTTATTATATTGTTTCAATCTATTAACCATTATGTCATCTTATCTAAATCATGCAAATTATGCTCTAGTACGAAAAAAAAAACGGCAAAATTCTTTTAAGGAACTGATTGCGCTAGTTTATTTCGTACTTAATAACATTACGATGTTTGAAGTAATGGGATTTAATAGGTATTAACTTGTCACACTATTTTCGCTCTGCTATACTATTTATATGGCTTCTGGATTACTGAGGTTTGAAACTTTATGATATAAAGATTAAGAAACAAACCTCCTGTATACGAGTGCTTCCCAATATTTGG